>PVJH01003644.1:105888-138257 GCA_004026705.1 Nesogale talazaci | reverse complement strand
AAGGTTTTCAGCTGATACTTCCTCCAAAGTAGACATCTGAGTCCCTCTTTTTTACCTGTTATTAATCTGGGAGTTTTGTTGAAGCCTGTTCACTTTGGGTGAATTTCCCAGCTGGTGTTTCAGTTTCCAGTATCACAGCAGCAAATAACTCACCACAGAATGATAAATTAATAGATAATATAATTATTATTAAAATTTAAGCACCAAATACAAAATTTAGCAATGAAAGAATTCAAGAGTTATACCAATAACTTCAGTTGAAAACTGATCAAACATGTAATCAAGACACTTTGATAATTACTGGTCACTGGAATGAAAAAATTGGAAACAAAGGAGAAGGAAAAGTAGTTGGAAAAATGTGGATTTGGTGATTGGAATGAAGCTGGAGATCACATGAGAAAATTTTGAAAGATCAAGAACATGATCATAGCAAATATCTTTTTTAACAACACATATTAACTTCTCCAAATGAATATGCAAAATTCAATAGACTAAATAGACTAAATTCAAGAGACAATGTTGAGAAGCTCAACATCAGTAGCTGAAACAGGTCAAGGGTTGACTGAGTAGCAGTCAATTTCTCATATATAAGTTCAGGCTAAAACTGCCTAAAATTAAAACAAGAACATGATACTCAAAATATGGTCCTGAGTCTATCTCATTGAAATTTGGAGAATATATCAAGAACAGATTTGCTACATTGAATACCAATAATACATGATACAGGGCTATAACTGATACATGGCTGGGGGATGTGGCAGTCATGTGCTTATGGTAATTTTAAGATTGAAATGTAGGGGTGGAGTCTAGCCTGTTAATCTGGAGATAGCCACTGAGCAGCCAATGAAGTCTCTATGTGAGCATGGCTTTCTCCTGAAACTTCTGGGAAATCTCACGATATTTCCCTCATGAAGATGAGAAGCTATCTTCCCCAGTTGTTGGGAGTTAGTCTCAGAAACGATTAATCACAGACAAGATGGCAGCATCTGAGAAGCTGGAGGAGCCAGCAGAGAAACCACACGGCTTTGCCCTGATTGAGCCAGATCTCTGAAGCTAGGGCAGCCACATGGATGAGTTGCCAGTGATGAGTTGCTTCTGCGGTTGATGGACGCTGAGCCCTGGAGGCAAGGAGCCATGTGAAGACCCCTGCCAGCACCGGGATTCTGCACCCACTGACCTGTGACTTCATGAGTCGGAAGGAGACTTTATAGACTGATTTCAGGCATATGGGTTAATATTGGACTTATGACCTTGAACTGGACTGGGCTGGAATGCCTTCTCAGTGTCACATTCCTTTTGTATATAAACACTTTCTTTATATCGATATGGGTGTCTATGAAATTTATTCTTCTAGTCTACCCGGACTACACAGGGGACATCAAGAACATCATTCAAGAGAAAGAAAAAGATCAATAAAAAGCCAGGAAAAGATGGAAATATCAAATTTAATGCCAGAAGAGATAGGAACTTTCTTTTAACCCTAGAGGAGCTAAAGAAGATGGAAGAAATGATGAAATGAAAGCACTGAATAGAACATTTCAAAAAGCAGCACAAGAATATGAAACTAAATGTTAACTTGAAATGTGGGAAGTTCTAGAGGAGAAAATGGAAAGTGAACAACATGCTCCTTATCTCTCAAACTGAAAAAAGAACACAAGAAAAAAATCCAAGTCTCAACTTGAAGTACTAACTGATTTTATGTGAAAAATATTAAATAATGCAGGATGCTCCCAAAGAGAAGAGCAAGAACACAATCACAATATCCAAAAAGAACTGATCAAAACCCCATCTTTTCAGGTAGTAGCTTATGAGCAAGAGCCAAGAGTGCTGAAGGAAGAAGTTCTAGTTACATTGAAAATACAAGCCAAAAACAAGGCTCCAGGAATTGAGGGGATATCAATAGAAATGCTTCAAAAAACTGATGAAGCAGTAGAAGATTGCTTGTTGATGCCAGGAAATTTGGAAGACAGCTACTTGGCCAACTGATTGGAAAAGGTCCTTATTTGTATCCCTATAACACAAAAGTTACCCAAAGAATGCTCAAACTGTAGAATAATATCATTTGATATGAATATAAGCAAAATTTTGCTGTTGATAGTCTAGCAATGTTTTCAATAGAATATATGGCAGGAACTCAGAAGCAATAAAGCCCACAAGGAAGAAGCACACCAGCCTGTGGGACAATGAGGCATCAAAGGATCAGGTATCAGACATCAAGGAATTAACACTTATATCATTACAAATGAGGGGGGTACACATTGGTGACCCATCCATCTATAGGGGAAGTGGCATCCCCTTAGAGAAGGGTCATGGGGAAGGGATGAGCCAGTCAGGGCACAGTGCAGCAATGATTAAATATACACCTTTCCTCTAGCTCTAAAATGCTACCTCCCTCCTAATATCAAGATCAGAATTCTACCTTACAAACCCAGTTGGACTGTACAGATAGAAACTAGAACAGATGATCCCTTTAGGACCAGTGGAGAGAGTGGCAACATAGGGAGGATGGAGAAGAAAGGTGGAGAAGAAAGGGGGAACCGATTATAAGGATCTACATATAGCCTCCTCCCTGGAGTATGGATAATGGGAAAGTGAGTGAAGGGAGACACCAGACAGTGTTCGACAAGACAAAATAATAATCATTTATAAATTATCAAGACCTCAGGGGGAGGGGGAAAGTGGGGAGGGCATGAAAAAAGGAGGAGCCAATACTCGAAGTTTAAGTGGAAAGAAACTATTTTGAGAATGATGATGGTGCCAAAAGTACAGATGTGCTTTTCATGCAATGGATGTATGGGTGGATTGTGCTAAGAGTTGTAAGAGCCCCCAATAAAATTATATTTTTAAAGAACATAAGACAAATAGCTTCAAGAGCCCCCAATTAAATTATATTTTTAAAGAACATAAGACAAATAGCTTCTGGAGATTCAAGCCAGATTAAGAAGAGGGAATGGAACAAGGGTTATCACTGCTAATTTCAGATGGATTTTGCCTAAAAAAGAGGATTCCTGAAAGATGTTTACTTGTCTTTCATTGACCATTTCAAGGCATTAGGCTGTGTGGATCATGGGTAACCTTGAAAAGAATGGGGATTGCAGAACACTTCATTGTGCTCATGTGGAACTTGTACATGAAGGAAATACTGCATGATTTACAATCAGGAAAGGTGTACATTGTGGTTATATTCTTTCATATGAGAATTACATGAAGGTTAATTAACCACCTGTGGTACCCAGATGACACAGCCTTGTTTGCTAAAAATGAGGAAGACTTGAAGCAGTTTCTGATGAATATCAAGAATTGCAGGCTTCAGTATAGATTATGATTCAATATGGTGAAGAACAAAATTTTGGCAATGGGACAAAAAAGTAGTAGCAAAATGATGAATGGAGAAAAGATCAAAATTATCAAACTTTCATTTTCCACGGATCAACAACTAGTGCTCATATAAGCAGAAATCAAGAAATAAAAAGATGGTTGCTGTTAGGTAAATCTGTCCCACAAAACTTCTTTAGCATATTGAAAAACAAAGATGCTACTCTGAGAGTTCAGTCATGTTAGCTATGAGTCAAGCCATGCTATTTTCAATTGCCTGGTTTGAATTTGAAAATTGACCATTGAATAAAGAAGACTTAAGAAGAGTTGGTGTATTTGACTTATGGCCCTGAAGTGAAATGTTGAAAGTAATATGGACTACTAAAGGACTATCCACTCTATCTTGGAAGATGTACAACCAGAGTGCTTCGTAGTGTCAGGGACGGTAAGACTTCATCTTGTATTCTCTGTGGAGAAGGACATGGTGCATGGTAAAGTGGAGGGGCAGTGATAAAGAAAGTTCCCCAGATAAATTGACCCTTGGTTTTTATAATGGGCTTAGGCAGATGAGAAATAGTGATGCTGGGACAGGTTCTGTCAATGTTTCTGTCCATTTTGCATCTGGTCATTAAGGGATGGAACCTACACAATAGCACTTAGCAACAGCAACACTCCTTGAAGGTAAATAAGATGCAGTCATCCTTTGTACTTCCTCACAACAGGTGATATGTCTTTTTCCCTTCTTTTGCTTTTTCATGCACTTAATTATAACAGTAAAACTAAAGGCAAATTATGTTCTTCTTGCTATTATTATGAAATACTACTTTATTAGAGTTGCTTTCATGTTCTAGCTTGGCCCCGAATGGCTCAACTGGCTTCTCCCTCCCTCTGCTATACTTGGCCATTCTGCATGCATATGTGAACCTTTCCTTACTCTGTAATTAATGATACATATTTTCTTCTACTGCTATTGAAGAAAATTTTACATATTGCAGACCGCATGCCAATTCAATATTATCTACATGTATCCCACAGAGATATCAGTTATGTTCTTAAATTGTGCAAACATTTTCACCTTTCTTTTCTCACTCCTTTCATCTTCATTAACATAAACCTAATTCCCTCAGATTTTCTGTCTACCATTTTGTATAATGTTGTTCATTTTCTTCCAAGCTAACAGTTCTTTAAACAGAGTACAAGGCTCAAATAATAAATTCTGCATTATTAATTAAAAATCATCATTTAGTTTCAACATGTATTTGGGAATTTTTTTTCTGGTTTAAGTTAAATGTTACTTAGGTAAATAATTTCAGGAATTATGCAGGCCTTGTGGGCTTTACAGGTAGTGGACTCAATGAAAACCTAGAAATATTTTATATAGGCTACCCTCCTTCTTGCTGAATGTAATTTTTCTGCCAGTTTTTTTAAGCTTCAGATTTTTAAAAAATATAATAGATAACATCTAGAAGAATCAAGCACAATTCATTTCTTCTGATATTTTGTCTTTAGTTTTTTAGATATTTAGTTTTTCTAGGTCGAAATTTAGTCATTTGTTCTATTTTCTATTCCCAAGTATCCATTTTCTGTTGATCTCACCAAATAAAGAATTATTGTTGAATCTTGAATGGCAGTCTGAAAACTCTTAAGATCCCTTAAACTACTTAGTGACTTAGGAAGTAGGAACAACTCGATGACCTAAGAGGTAGAAAAGAAGCAATAAGTTTGATAGTAGGCCAATTAAGTATCATGTCCCATTAACCATGATTCTAAATGTCTTAAATCATTCAAGTTTTGATTGGCAATTTTAAAATATTCTATGGACAAAATGTTGAACTATACAGGGAACATAGAAAGAAAGTGGAATGAATTCATAATAATGGTGCCAAATGGAATTGGTCAATATTCAACAATTTCAAAGGTAGAATATTATCAAGATTAAAGGAAGAAATCTAAGCTTCATTGAAGTCATTAGTCAACTATAATATTCCAAGAATTGATTGAATACAACTTGAAATATTTCAAGAAACAGCAATCACTTATATATGCCCCCAAATTTGAAAGACAGATAGAGCACTTGGCAAACCAACTAAAAGAGATCTATGTTTGTTCCCATTTTGTTAAAGGTGACCTAATAGAATGTGTAAATTATAAAACAATAACACTCATATCCAATAAGATACTAGTTTATTGAAAATTATTTTTAAATGGTTGTAGCCATATACAGAGAGCCCCAAGAAGTTAAATCTGAATATAGGAGATGACTTGTAACAATGGATAATACTGCAGATATCACATGGATCTTGATGAAAGTAGAGAATACCAGGATGAAGTTCATTTGTGTTTGACTGACTATGTGCAGACATTTGCATGTGCAGGTCATAATAAACTAAACAATATTATTAAGAATAGCAATTGCAAAAAGCTTAGTTGTACTTGTGTGGAATTTGTACATAGCACAAGAAGCAGTCACTCTAATAGAGCAAGGGAATAATGCTGATTTAAAGTCAGGGTAGGTGTCTTTCTGGACTGTAGTTTTCACCACATTATACAGTCCGTATGCTCAGTAAATAATACAATGAGGTGAACTATCGAAGACGGCAGCATTAGAATTGAAGGAAAATTTATTAACAAATTCAGTTGACAAAAACATTTATTCAAAGTCAAGAAGATTTGAGAAACCTGATGATGAACATCAAGGAATGAAAGCTGACTACACACTCCAAATCAAAAAGAGAACACACATTTTCATAGCTGATACATAGGTAACATTGTGATAAATAATAAAGATATTGACATTAAGGATTTTATTTTAAATAGATCTGCAATCAGATCTCATGGAAGCAATGATATAGACAATAAATCAGATGAGATGTTGAGTAAATCTGCTGCCCAAGATTTCCTTCACATGCTAAAGTGTAAAAATGTCAACTTGAGGACTAAGTTGCACCTGACTGAAGCCTTGGTATTTTCAATTGCCTCACACACATGTGAAAGTTAGACATAGAAAAATATAGCTAGCACCAGAATGGATGCATTGAATTGTGGTATTGATGGAGAATATTGAAAGTTTCATGAAATGGGAGAAAAACAAACGCCTGTCCTGGAATAAGTATAATCAGAATTTCTGTAAAAGCAAGGATAATGAGACATTATCTCACAAACTGCAGAAGTCATAAGAAAAGACCACTTCCTGGAAAAGCACATCAGAGTTGCTAAAGTAGAAGGGTCAGCCAAAAAAAAAAAAGTGGAAAGTTCAGGTCAAAAGAAGGTGATTCAGAGATAAAGATAAAGAGGAAGATTGCAAGAATGACCAAGAAGAACAGTAATTGTGAAGATGGTGTTTGTTTGTGTGTTGTTTTTCTGTTGTTTATAGTTTTGCCATGATTAGGACCCCATTAGATGGCCCATAAATGCCACAAAGTCGCTAATTCTAAAAGCCTAATTCCACGATTTGTTTGTGTATACTTATGCACTTTCAGTGCTCGATTTTTCCTATTGTTTTCTCTGAGATTGTATTCCAGCTACATTTTAGAAGACTGCTCCTACATATTTTAGAATATGAAAACTTCTAAATGATACATAATACAAGCAGTATAATCTCAAGATTATTGGTATACTCCCACTCATTCCTCACTGTAACGTAGTTTTTCTGGAAAACTGTGAGGATTTGGTTTTATGTCAACTTGGCTGAGTATGTTGGTATGGAAAAATTAGAGAAACAAACCCACAGAAATTTATATCTATAAAAGAGATTTTTATATAAAGGGTAAGTTTACATTCAGGAAGCATTCCAACCCAAGCCAAGCCAAGCCCATAAGTCTGGAATTAGTTCATATGTCCAATGCCTATCTACAAAGTCCTCCTCAAACTCACAAAACTCATGCAATGATGCTGACTGCAGGAGGAAAGTTGAATCAGTGAGTGCATATGCATCTTGACACTGGCAGAGATCTCCACAATGCTGCTCCAGCATCCAGAGCTGCATCAATATAAGTCCATGTGGCTTCTCCACAGGAATATCCTGCAGGAAGTGAGCCTTAACAGCTGAAGCAGGGAAGTGGCTAAGACACCTCTGACCATCAGAGAGAAAAACACCCAAGAACCAGAAAGGCGAGACTCACTGAAGGATTTATCTCTCCACCTTTCCATTAATCTCACATGTGTTTATAAGCCTGCTTGGTATAATAAACCTTAGCTATCTCAGCTGAGCCAGAAATCTCAGGGTTTGGCAATTTTGGTAGTCTGAGTTTTCTAGAGAAAGAATTCCATCATGTTTGTAGGCATATGTATACAGAACGACATTTCTATAAAAAAAATGTCTCACTTAACCATAGAAATATACAAAGTTCACTCTGTTTTTAAGTCTGTGGTTCAGATAGCAAGAAAAGGAGCAGGAAGATGAAGTAGAAAGACCACAGTATGGGGGATGCTAAGCTAAATGAAGTCAAGGGCAGCAGTCAACTGATGGCTCCTGGTATCTCCTTGTCTTAAACAGAAGGTCGCATACCAGATGTGACCAATCAAATCCAAAAGTATAAATAACCTAGCTTTCATTCTCGGTCAGTCCATACTGTGTCCACTATACTTTGAATTAAATCTCCTATAATTATAGCAAAGCTCTGACAAGATTAAGGAAGTCTATTCCCCCACAATTTCTTGGCTGCTTCATAGAAGATCCCTACATGGAGTTGAACACACTATGCTTGATCATATAAAGAAAGAAACTTGGACTACCAAAGTTGACATGAGCTTTAACTATCAGAGTCCACCCATTGTGGACTAACACTAGCTTGGTTGTGTTACTCATCTCTTTAAACCATCATAGTTTCTAAAAACAATAATAAATTCATTTTGTACCTAATATGAATCAACTAATATGTGTACAACTAAAAACAAACTAACCTCACCTTACAGGCAAACAAATTAAATGTATTTGGGGCATATATTAAAATAGTAATTACTCATAACAATTATAGTCCATGATTCCAGAGCTGACTATATGGCAGTATCATGTAGTTAGAACAACTTCTTCCTGTAATCATTGTGTAATGCTTTGCCCTCAGTAACTTGTCATGGCTCCTGGCCTATGCGGTAGCCCACATCTTCATGCCTGAAGAGTATGCACCATTACTAGTTTTGTTATAATTTAGTCACTCTAGTTTATGTGATAAACTTGAATCATGGGGCATGGTATTATTTAGCGATAAATCCACGAATTCTGTGGGTTCCGAACATATATTTCTTCATCTCCATTATGCAATACTATGCAATTTCCTCTCTGTTATAAGGATCAGTCATAAACCTCAATACAGTAGCACCTTCCTTGGTCCTGACTTTCCAGTCATGCTCCTTGAATCTTCAGCTAAACTATTGGTCACAGCCCATGAAACTGAACAACTAGGTCTGTGCTCATAGGTTTGATAGTAGTCATAGAAAAATCGGTAGATTTTCCTACTAATTTCCATGAAGTAGGGAAATCTGCTTATTTCTACTGATAATGGTATCTATAGAACCATCAATAAACTAAGCATGTATTTTTCTTCATGAGTCAACACATCATAAGGAATTTCCCATGAGGCCATCAGTGTTGACTAGGGAAAAGATGATACTGTAAGAGGAATAGAGATCATAGACATTTGAGTCAATTATTTCTTTATGCAGCTTGCTTGCTCCATCATAACCCGCACTACCCAGGTTTGCTATATGGCACATCGATAAAATGATGCAGTGCCATTGTGTATGTCAGACTTCATGACTATGGGTAAGAAAACACTCTAAAAATGATGTGTAGCTCAGGCAACATAGTACCTAAGGTCCAGGAATAGGCCAAAAGCTATTTTTCAAAAAAGGAAACAGTTGTCTCCTGAGGATATAGAGTTTTGTTCCCAAATCTCAAGGGACTGTGCTCTGACTCACCAATAAGAGACTGCCAAAGACTCCAATTGACATGTTTATCTACCACTGAAACCTTTAGTTAGCAACATTGGATCATGTGACTGGATCAGCTGGATCATGTGACTTAAGGGGCAGAGTGGCATGCACAGGAGCCTAAACATGTTGTAGAGCTTTCACTTGTTCTGGGCCACACTCCATGAGGAAAACCTATAAATCACCCAATAAATCATTGAGGACTACACACTTAAATTAAGGCTATTTTACCTCTAAAAACAAAAGATATGGGGCTGAGCCCCAGTGGCGTAGTGGTTGTGCGCGGGACTGTGGCCCACTGGGACGGAGGTTCAATTCCAGCAGTGGGGCTGGGCCTCCTACTCCCACCACCAGAGAGCAGTGATGCCTCCCCCCACCCCCCCAAAAAAAAAGATACACACCAGTTGTTTAGCACTTTTCTTTGTAGGAGGAGCCAGAAAAAATAACTTATCCTTCATTTTCATGGAACTGTCTTGGCAAACCTCATACCATGGGGCTCCTAGAAATTTCACAGAGGTGGGTGGAGCCTAATTTTTCTCTAATTAATTTTTCACCCTTTATGACATTAGGGTTGAATGAAAGGTCCCTGAAGATTAAATTATGGCATAGTAGTGGAGAGTTGATAGCAAATTGAAAAAGAGTTGTAAAACTGTTAGTTGCTGGAAACTGCTTATGGTGGTTTTTAGAAACTGAAATTGAGAAGTAGACATTGGACAGAGCAGTGGGTGCATACTAGGTACTAGAAGAATTAATTTGCTCAAACAACAAAATCACATCTGAAACAGAAGTGCCAATTGGAGTCATCACCTTAGTAAGTCCATGATAATCTACTGTCATTCCCAAGGATGCATCTGATCTTTGCACAGGTCAAACAGATGAGTTACATAGGGATGTGGTGGCACTAATCAACCCTTCAAGTACCTGGTGGTCATAGCACTAATTTCTGCAAGTGCTCTACGAGTGCAGCATTGCTTTTGGTTTACTATGTTCCTAGGTAGAGGCAGTTCTAATGAATTCCAATTGCTTTTCCTGTGATGAAATCCCTGATTCCATGTTTCAAAGACTCAACATGGGACTTCTGCCCATTGGTGAGTGTGTGTGTGTGTGTGTGTATATATATGTATGTATATACACACACATATATATATATATATATATATTCTAAGAATGCACTTGGAACTGGGGAAATTATTGCAGGATGGGTTCAGGAGCTCAATCGGATGCTTTTCAGGCAAGTGGCTTAATTGAAGCAGGGACATTTCCTCTGTCACTCCAATATGACTTAAAACAGCAATCAAAAACGTCAGATTCCCATCACACCTTTCATTCTTACTGTATTAGTAAATGCCGTGTCCTGAGGGACAATCTCTTAACCTATTGAGCCGAGACCTTGAATGAAGTTTGCATTAGTGGGCCTGTGTCAATGGGCCTGTATCAATAAATTCTGGTGGATCTAATCTTATGTCCTTTGTACCATTAGCTCACAACCTTAATAACATTCTTACAAATATTCTTCAGGTTTCTGTCTGTAAATATTAGAAAACTCTAGCAATTCTTCCTGGAACACCATCTCACCTTTATCTTTGAAGATATGCTATGATTTCAGTCTCTTTATTGGTCTAAAAGCAATAATTAATGGTGTGTGTGTTTTCTGGGTACAGGCATTTATCTTATGCAATTCTCCAGATATGGTTCACATGCTGTAACAACATGTTGTTGGGACAGCTGTGTTGATCTTTTCAAGTATGGGTCCAGTGTTTAAAGGCTCTTTTAATCCCCTCAGATGAGAGGGATGTTGTTGATGGCTAGGCTGGCTCAATGGACTCTGTATGCCCCCAATGTTACCACCTTCCAAATATCAATCCAGATATCTCCATCCCAAGTTGTGTCGCAGTTCTTTCCAATCAATATCCTCACTTTTATATCAGATGTGCTCCAAGTTGAGAATAAAGCTGGAATTATAATTAAGCTATGCATAACACTTTGGGTTTGACTCTCAGCAATATTAGTTCTTTTACTAGAAAATACTTTCTTTCATGGCATATATAGAAGGGTTGATGTCTTTTATGTGGCATTTGAGCCAGGATTGAGATGAACAATTTTTTCTTTTCCTAATAGTGGAAAGCTTCACTGAATTCACTAAGGCAGAACCTGAATTCTCTATGCATTTAGGAGTAATCAGATGAGAACTGATCTAGAAAACTCATCTTTTGATTTTGTTTTACGAGGATCACTTTTTATACCAAATATGTTAGGCTTGGTTCTCTAAAGAAGCAAGACCAGTGATCCTTTTATATGTATAAAAGAGATCCATACCAAGAAACCAATTATTGAAGTAGGGAATACCAGTTAAATTCAAGTTCAGAGGTCAGATAATATCTGAAGACATCTCCTGACTCATGTAGCTGCAGTGGCAAGATGAAGCAGGAAGACTATAGACTGGTGGATGTCCACTTGAACAAGACCAAGATTGGTAGTTCATTGATGACTCCAGAATTGGGCAAGCAATGTAACAAAAAGTCAACAAATCAGACAGAGGATTGAAATCCAGCAGCTGAACTCATGTAGTTTCAATACACTATCAATCTATACAAAGAAGAAGTCACTTCTTGAATTAAACCTTTATCAATCATATTAATGCTATGTATATTTTTTCTGGTTCTTAGGGACCTTTGGGTTTGGTTTGACTTATAGGGACCCTGTTCTGTAGGACAGAACAAAATCCAGTGCAGTCCTTTGCCATATTCACCATTATTTGCAGGTGCAGTCCCTTGTTGTAGCTACAATGTCAATCAATCTAGTCCAATCAGTCTCCTCTCTTTTTTTGGCTACCCCTCTGCTCTACTAAATATGATGTTCCTTTCTAGGAGCTTATTTCTCCTATTAGCATGTCTAAAATATTCTAGAGTAAATCTAGCCATCCTTATCTTTGAAAACAGATCTATTTGTTCTATTGGTATTCCATGGTACTTTCAGTATTCTTCTCCAGAAACAGCATTTCAATGCATCCATTTTTCTTTGGTCTTTCTTATCAATTACCAAAATTCACAAACATATGAAGCAACTGAAAATACCATGGATTGGGTCAGACACAACTTAGTCCTCAAATTAACATATTCACTTTTCAACATTTGAAAGAGTTCTTGTGCAGCAGATTTTCCCAATGTAATTGTGTCATTTGATCTCCTGACGACTGCTTTCATGAGCATAAATTTTGGGTCCAAGCAAGATAAAACCCTTAACCACTTCAATCCCTTATGACTTTATCAGGCTGTTACCTATTAGTTTAGTGGTGAGGATTTCTATTTTCTTGACATTCGGATGAAATCCATACTGAAGCCTGCAAATCTTGAAATTCATAGGCAAATGTTTCAAGTTCTCCTCACTTTCACCAAGGAAGGTTGTGTCATCTGCACATCATACTTAATAAGTGTGTCAGTCTGGGCAGACTACAGAAACAAATTCACAAACACACATATGGATATAAGGGAAAGGTTTATATACAAGAGGAATGGAGCATTGAGAAAGCATTGCACCCCAGTTTCTTCCAAGGTCATAAGTCCAATATTATCCCATATATCTGATACCAATCTATAAAGTCTCCTTCGTATTCATGAAGCACATGAAATGACTCCAGGACAATCACAAGCCAGTGGATACAGAACCATGTGTATCCAGTGGCGGTAGAAGCATCCCGGAGCTGGCGGGGTTCTCCCCATGTCTCGTCAATTCTAGGGCTCAGGGTCCATCATCAGTATCCATTGGCTGGAGAAGCATCTCAGCACTGGTAGGGGTTTCCCCATGGCCTCCTAAGCATTTCAGCTCTACGTGACTTCTCCAGCCCCAGAGTTCTGGTTCCACCAGGGTAAGCCCAGGTGGATTCTGCTCTGGCTCCTTCAGTCTCCAGGAATCAGGATCTATCAGCATACTGTCATTTCATCTTGTTATTAGTTCACTTCCAAGGAGCTAAGTCTCTGGTCTCTCATCTCCATGGGGGACATATCACAAGATTTTCCAGAATTCTGAGAGAAAACCATACTCACACAGAGGTCTCATTGGCTATTTCCAGATTGATAGGTTAGACTCCACCTATATAGTCTTAGTCAAATTGGCACCAGAGTATGTGGCTGCCACAATAAGCTTCCTTCCAATACTGATGTAGCATTTTTCTTCATATAATCCAGCCTCTCTGATGATTGGCTCAACATGCACAATAAATAAGTATAGTGAGAGATTATATAATCCTATCACACATATTTCTGATTTTATTTTTGTTTTTGTTTTTTTTGGGGGGCATCACTGCTCTCCAGTGGTGGGAGTAGGAGGCCCAGCCCTACTGCTGGAATTGAACCTCCATCCCAGTGGGCTGTAGTCCTGGGCACAACCACTACGCCACCGGGGCTCAGGCCCATATTTCTGATTTTAAAGTATGTAGTGTTTCTAGGTTCTGTTCCTACAACTGATTCTTGATCCATGTATAAATTCTGAATGAGTAAAATGAAGTGTTCTGAAATCTCCATTCTTCTCAAGGCTATACATTCTTTCATCTGATCCAAACAGTAGAATTGCCTTTGCATAGTCAATAAAACACAAATTAATATCTTTCTAGTATTCTGTTTTGAACCCAAATCCATCTTACATCAGTAAATATATTCCTTGGTCTATGTCTTCTTCTGAATCTAGCCAGAAACTCCGGCAGTTCTTTTTTAATATGCTGTTAAAACAATTCTTAATTATTTTTAATATATTTTACTTGCATTTGATATCAATGATATTGTTCTATAATTTGTACATTTTGTATGGTCACCTTTCTTTAGAATGTATACAAGTTTAAGTCTCTTACAATAAGTTGTCTAGGTAGCTGATTTCCAAATGTCTTAACACAGATTAGTACACCCAGTACTTCATAAACATGTTGGAATATCTCAATTGGTATTCTATCAACCCTTGAAATCCTTGTTTTTTGTTCAGTGCTTTCAGGGAAGTTTGACTTTCTTTCTTTCTTTCTTTCTTTCTTTCTTTCTTTTCTTTTTTTTTTTTAGGCATCACTGCCCTCAGGTGGTGGGAGTAGGAGGCCAAACCTTTGCTCCTGGGAGCTGGAATTGAACCTCTAACCCAGTGGGCCGCAGTCCCGCGCACAACCACTACGCCACCAGGGCTCAACAGACTTTCTTTCTTTAGTACAATTGGTTCTGCTCCAAATGCTACCACTTGGAATACTTGAAGGTTGACAATATATATATATATATATATATATATATATATTGCATGTGTATGATGTATATATACACACATATACATATATATGTAAGCACTATGTATTCTTCCTGCTTTCTTTTGATTGCTACTGCATGATTCAATATTTGGCACACAGGTCCTTTCATGGTGCAACTTGAGGCTTGAATTTACTTACAAGTTTACATATGATAAAGTGGTGACGTGTTTCAGAGTCAGTCCCTGGTGTGGTGAAAGTTAATGATGTTGGACTTTTCCATAGACTTCCCAGGAGGAGCATGAATGGTGTGGAGTTACATAATGTGCTCTGATCCACGTGATTGGCAGTTCAAAATCACCAGCAACTACACGGGAGAAAGGCTGGGCTTTCTGCTCCCACAAAGAGTTACAGTCTCACCAACTCACAAGAGGTTTCTGTGAATCAGCACTGACTCAACGGCAATGCATTTGCTTTGAATTGATAGTCTTCTTAGAGATATAGTCCATTCCATGCCTGTGTATTCCACTTACTCGGCCTTAACTACCATGATAATTAGATTTTTTGTCAATTGGGTAGAACAGAATTCTCCCATTGTATGATGCAACAAGTGTGGTGAGCACCGTTATGGGACCTTCTCTGAAGCAAAAAAGTGAGCTTCCAGGGCTCAGGGTCCATCAACAACATCCAGTGGTGTAGGAGTAATTCAGTGCTGGATGTGTTCTCCACGTGGCTTCTCCAGCTTCATAGGTCTGGTTCCATCAAAGTAAGGCTGTGTGGCTTCTCCTCCAGCTCCTCGGACTCTGCCATCTTGTTTTGTCTGTAATTTGTCATCTCAGAGACTGACTCCCAACAACTGGGGAGATGGTTCTCATCTCCGCCAGGGAAATATCGCGAGAGGTCCCATAAGTCTCAGGAGAAAGTCATGCACACACAGAAGCCTCAATGGCTGTCTCTAGATTAACAGGCTAGACTCCACCTCTACATCTCAATCATGAAATTGATATAAACACATGACCGCCACAATTGAATAATTAAGAACTTTACTAAAAGACTTGCTCACTTTATTTTTTAATTCTTAATGGATTTTATTGGGGAGAATATCTGTGTGATAGCAATATAGACCTCAGGAATTCTTGGGCAAATACAGAGTTGGATACATCTTCCTCCTTATGAAGAACGAGGGTCATTTGTGACTCTCATGCTATTTCCTCATAGAGAGGATATTGAAGTTGTCAAGTATTTTAAAAGTTGGATTCATAGTTAATGTCCATGGCAACAGCAGTCAAAATTCCAAATGATACATTGTACTAGGTATTTCTGCAAAAGAGCTCCTTGAAACTGCCGAAAGTAAATATTCTACCTTGAGAATTAAAAGGTGCCTGCTGTAAGTGCTTCATATGCATTTGAAAGCTGGACAAATTAAATAGAAAATCAAAGACCAGAGATGAACCGAATGGTTGCACTATAGTGTTGGTGAAGAACATTTAAAAACCACAGACTCCCAGAAAAACACAAAAACCTACCTTGAAAGAAGTACTAGAATGTTCCTTAGAAGTGAGGACGGTGGAACTGCTTCTCACTTACACTAGACATATTATCAGAGGAGGGGCCGATCTCTCAATAAAGGACATCATGTGTAATAAATTAGAGAGTTAGCAAAAAGTAGGCAGGTCTTTATTGAAATAGATTGACACAGTGGTTGGACAATAAACATTCAAACATAAGAATAACTATGAGTAAGAACTGACTGGATGGCACTTAGCATCAGCATAAAAGTAATATGATAATATATCTTCCATGTTCACTGGGAAGCACAAAGTTTTATCTGTGTTGTGGCTTAGAATAAATATTGATACTAGGATCATTCATTACCAATAGCAGTTACAGTAAGGGAAAGATTACATAAAAATAACACTGCTTTGTAAGTATTAGAAGTATAGGAAGAATTTGTCAAGGAGATGAATATCCCTGATGAAAAAACTCGCTGGAGTAGAATATTCTGAATGATAGTGTGTGTGTAGGTGTGTGTATTTGTCATCCATTGATATAATTATTTTGCAAACATCAACTCATTATACAATGGAAAATGACCACAATAGATCATAAGTTGGAGATGACTTCATCATTATAAAACTGCCAAATTTCAGCATTATATTTGTCAAATCCATAGATTTCATAACTGCCACATTACAGAATTACATCACTTCCAAATGATTGAGAATTATGACCCAGCCAAGGTGACACATAACAGCAACCATTACAGGCAGTGTTACTTTTACCTCATTTGCTGGCATTAATTATTTCTAGACATACATCATTAATGCACAAATAATTAGGTAATAGCAAATTTACTTATGTTGTTAAACCATAAGATAGCCTGTAAGTAAGGAGTAGAATAGCATAAAATTAAACATGGCAACATTCTCAGTCAAATATTAACTACCCTGCAGTGATTTTTTTCAGGTAATTTTCAAATAACTTATCATTCAATATTGATATTTCTTCTAAAACAAAATGTGTTGGGAAAATTCCATTCCTTTAGGTATATACTTGTTTATCAAAACTAATGTTAATTAATTTACAGAAAGCTGAATCAGAGTTAATTATATTCTTCCAGTTGTTTATTAAATGCCCTTTAATTCACTTGACTTTAGTAAGTTCTTATTGTATGCAATAAAGTGGTTAATTATAAATGCTGCTGGCACAGAAGTTTTATAAACTATGTAAAAGCTGAGGAGATAAAATTTAAAGAAGAACATGAAAAATGTGCTGGATTAAAAAACCTTAGATAAAATTACACCCTTCTCCCTGTTTTGTACAATAATGTATTTTATCTGCATTTAAATTCATTTCATATAATAAGCTTTCAATATAATTGAGTTGTGTTTTGAATAGTTTTGTTTTCTTTTTATGTTTTTATTTTTCATGAAAACAATAAATATATATTTTTACCACCTAAAACCAAAACAAATTCACTGTAATTGAGTCCTTGCCTACTCATAGTGGCTCTATATATGTGTTAGGCCAAGTTGACTAAAGAAATCAATTCAGTGACACTCATATATGTGTAAGAAACAGCTTTATATCCAGAAGCTTTATATATCAGAAAAATATCCTAGCCCAGTCCAACTCAAGTCCAACTAGTATCAAGTCTGTGTGAGTCACATGCTACATGCAATGGGGCAGAGTCGGGACTATTACAGGCTGGTAGGTACAAAGTCTTATGGATCCAATGGTGGTGGACACATCGAAGGACTCTGGAAGCAATCAGGCTCTACCAGCAGGAATATGAAGGTAGAGAGAGAGGATAGGTTCCCATGATCCTTCTTATGAGAGAGTTATGTCCACAAGAAGACACCATAAGGCCTGAATGGCAGAACAAACACCACCCCATATCCTTTTATGTGTCTTCAAGTTGACATGAAATTATGTAAAAACAACAATTAGGTCTCCTGTGACTTTCAGAGACTTTTAACTCTTTATGGAAGTAGAAAGTCCAGTCTTTTATTCAGTGGTTAGTAGTTTGAGTCTGCTGATCTTTTGGTTAGCAGCCCAATTTGCATGCACTATGGGAGCTGGGCTTCCTTTATTTAACACAATATGTTTTTTGTTTTACAAATTTAAATTTGATTTGATAAGTTTCTAACTTTGTATTCGTTGGCTGTTGTTGATATGAAAACTCTGTTGCAATTTTTGCACTTTGGGTGACCTTGTTAGTATTTGAAATACCAGTAATGTATTTTCAGCATGACAGCTACCCACAAATTCCTATAACATAAGAAACTAAAATACAAATGGAATTTTGAAAATTAGAGGAGTTTAAATTGGGTCAGAAGAGAAATTGGAATGACTGAGTTTTCACATACAAGTAATCTAATAAAAGGAAGAAAATTATAGATAAACAGATAGTTATTGGGTCAATATTAAATCTACCAGAAAAAAATCAACATAATGAGGACTCATATGTTTATTCTTTAGAACAAAATTGTTCAACTTTGTCAAACTTGTTACGTCAAAGTTTCTTTTTTTTTTAATTAAGCACTTTGATTGGGGGCTCTTACATATCTTATACCAACCCATACATTCATCCAGTGTGTCAAGCACATTTGCATTTATGCTGCTATCATTGTTTTCACAGCATTCTCTTCCCATTTGAACCCCTGACATCAGTTCCTCATTTTCCCCCTCTCCTCCCCCCCAAATCTCCCTTGTGAACTCTTGATAAGTTGTAAACTACTATTTTCATATCTTACTTCATCCTCTGTCACCCCTCACCCACTTTTCCATTGTTCATCCCCCTGAGAGGAGGCTGTAGATTGATCCTTATCCCACAACTCTCTCCTAATTCTCCTGATATCTCCACTCTCATTGTTGGACCTGGGGGGGGTGGGGGGGGAGGTCATATATCCTGAATTCCTAGTGTTGTGGGTTCTTATCTGTAGCAGTGTGCGTGTTCTGGTTTAATTCAATTTGTAAGGTAGAATTGAGATCATGATTGTGGGGGGGAAGAAAAGCACCAAAAAACTGGAGGAAAGTTGTGTGCTTCATTGGTGTTACAATATATCCTGACTGGCTCATCTCCTCCCCTTGACCCCTCTGTAAAAGGATGTCCAATTGTTTACAGATGGGCTCTTGGTCTCCACGCCACGCCCCCACCCCCATTTACTTTGGGTATGATTTTGTCATGGGTCTTAAATGTCTGATACTTGTTGATCCCATTGACACCCCATGGTCACACAGGTCAGTGTGCTTCTTCCACTGGCCTCCTTTTTCCTTAGGTGACCACACTTATGAGAAATCAGTTGTCTGAAATCAAAAAGTAATCTTATACAGCAAAACCAAAGGAAAAAAGAAACAATTACAGCAAATAAAATAAAATATCTGAGCATTAAATAATGGTTGGGATGAGGGTCAGGATTATCTATTCTTTTTTTCAGCCAAAAAGAGAGAACAGGTTAATTCAAGAAATTCTAATTTTATTTTAAAGATGAGACAGAGGGAAACAGTGGGTTTTGTTACATCCAAAGTGCTTCCAAATTCAAGAGAAAATCAACACAAATTATATACCTCAATCTACGTAACAAAAGTAGATTTTAAAATTTTGTTTAAGTTGGTTTTTACAATGATTTCAGGAAGCAATTATCATGTTTTGTAATAATAGCAGGTTGCAATTGCTATGACAAACAATATGAAAAGGGGACAGATTTTGCAATGATTATAGAGTAGTACCAGTAGCAATAGTTGTCGAAGGGTCATTAGACCACCATTCCCTAAAGCCTCATGAACCTTATTTTTCTAAATTGAAGGAAGTGTTATGCTTGGCAACCTATGTTAATTGCCATGTTTACCACCTTCCTGGTTTCGAACTACTCTAGTGATTGAACAGGAGAAAGTGGAGGCTTTCTACGTCCACAGAGTCTCTGAAATCCACAGGGGCAGCACTACCCTATCTCATAGGGCTGCTATTCAGCTTCCAACTGATGGCAGTGCGTTTAGAGCTTGGTTTAATTGAGCTTAAAAGGAATTTTACTTCATGTGAGGAGGCTCTTACATTTCTGAGATCTAACGCATTAAATCTTAAATTGTGTTAAGAGCAGGATGATTCTTTCACCCTCTACTATAGCTGCGCGTATGTATATATTTAATGGTATTTTTTTCCTTCCACAAGAAACTCAAGGGATTGAAAGCTGCTGGTGAACAATCATTACAGACTTTTCATACTTTATGAGAAGTATCAAAGTAGCAACTTGCAGATAAATAGAGACTGGGCTAAAACTCTTCCCTCTATAACATGATGCCTAAATAATAATGTAAAAAGATCATCTGTTCATAAGCAATAATTTAGTCATTCTAATTTCCTAAATAAAGCTTTAGGATAATTTAGCTCAGCATTTAATTTCAACCATCAAATTACTCACTTTCTCTTTATTTAATTCATAGCTTAATCAGTTTAAAATGTATAATTCCAAAGCTGTAACGGTATATACTTCTCTTGATTTCATTTATCTGGGTATTTAAATTTTTTTAAATTATCAAATGAAAAATACTAAATTGACAAGATTTGAACAATGACAATTCCACTAATATGGTTTCCAAATATCCTAATTATCCTAATGTTGGTATAGTCGTCTGATAATCACACCACTCTAGAAGCATAGACAGCCCATTCACACAGCTGCAGAATCCTCTCCAGGGTCATTTCCCTTTTTCCTTTCTCAGTAAAACTATATAATCTCATATTATTAGCATAAACTAGCCATCATAACTGAGTATGTGCTGAACATACAGGCTGCTAAAGGACTGAAGGGTAATGGAGGAGACTCCTGCATAACATATAGAATCCTGTCATTCATTTCTCCAATGCCCAATGGAGGCATAAGTCACACCACAAACCTGTTTCCACATGAAGTAATTTTGTGTGGATTTTGAAGCAATAAGAGTTCATAAATAATGTTTTATTTACCTTAATCAATTGGTTTACTTCTACATAAATTTTAATAAACTATACCTAAGGAATATCTATATAGCTTTGTTAACAAGTGTTTATCATTACTGAATGATTGAGAATCAGCCTTAATTAACTGTCATAAATCAGCTTCATTTTCAAGAGCATTTACCTAATCATAAAAGTAAGATCAAAAACTTGTATTTAGGGACAGAGGTTTAAATGATTATTTATCCCATTGAATATTTTTGCAAGGTAGCTTTTACTTTTTAATTGTGCTAAATTTTATGATAAGCCCTGTTCACACATTGCCAAGGTTATGATACTATCTCTTTTATAAACTAACATGCTAATCAGCTGCAAAGGCCTTCACTGTATGGATGGTAGCAAACTATGAATATTGTTAAGAAGAATGGAAAAATCGAGAACTATCCATTGTGCTTTTACATTACCTTCAGGTAGAAGATTCAAGATGATTCTCTTGCTTCAGTAAGAGACCATCACTTAAACAAGAATAGAATATTGTCTATTTTAAAATAAGGAAAGCTGTGCATCATGGATGTATACTTTCACCAAAATAACTTTTACCATAAGTTAACAGCCAGCAAAATGCAGATGACAGAACCTTGCTTGATCAAAAAGAAGGGAAAAGGGGGAGGGAAAAATGGGGGGAAAGAGGTACAGATGGTGGCACTGGGGGAGCAGGGCAATAACCCAGGAGAGTATTGGTTATGTCTCCTCAGAATTGGGAGTGTCCATGCAGACCCTACCACGGCGAATCAATATTGATAGCAATGTAACCACATGGAGCAATGCATGAAAATCGTGAGTTACAGGGCCGGCCTAAATCAGAGCCAAACTAGCCCCTTCACGAGAAATATGTGTTATGGAAGAAAACGTGTACTAAAACTACAGGTTGAGGAGGAGGTTTAGCATGCCACATCCACACAGAAGCAAACCAAGAAAGAAAAGTGGAGAAAGATGGTCTAGACCCCTTATAGGCATATCAAACCCAGAGGATGACATGCCTGCACAGAGATGCTAAGGCACATAGAGGACTATAGGGTCAACTACAGTTCAAGATATGTTGCCTCCTCATTGGTGCATATAGTTCAAGGAAAATAATGGGGGCACATGGCTGGAAGTGAGTCCAGTCTGAACCACCCACAGCAGGGAGTTAGTCAGGTTTGTACCTCCCACAGATGGATAAACAAGCAGAAACATAACAGGAGCAAAGCAAAATCACCAACCCCTGAGGAGCCCCAGAATAGACTTCAGGCTGGGAAAGACAATTTCCAGAATTCTCCCAGGACCAATAACAACATAGTCATAAAGGGCAGCAGAAAAACCTCCTGGAATTATCTATGTGTTTGGTTTCTTGTGTGTTTTTTTGCTAGTTATTATTATTTTTCTTTGCATATACATATATATTTTCCTATTTATTTTTTTCATTGTATTCAATTTTTTGTTTCCTTTGTGTATTGTAGACATTATTATTGGTTTCCCTACCTATATGACATAGGAATGGAAAGCAAGTCTGAAGAGAAAACAATGGGACCAAAGGTATCTGAAGGACTTCTGGGGGAGGAGTAGGTGGGAAAAGGGAGTGGTGAACAAACAGTGCCATAGAGAGGGGAACAACTAGGGAATTAAAACCAGCAATGAGGTGGACATAGAAATGATGGAGGTGTTAGAGAAGCAGCAATCTGGCTGATAGGAATTACTAAGACACAGAAGAAGAGCAAATGTGACAGGAGGGAAGGAGAAAGCAAAGCTATGGATAGAGAGATAAACATAGGTGGGCACTTCTGTAGATATATTAATTTATAAAAATAGAAGTATTGGCATAGGTAAATGTTATGTTGGCTTGTGGTGACTGTTTTGGGCCTGACCCTTCCCTACCTCCTTGGACCAGACATGTGGTTGATGCAGCCTTCCTAACCTTGTAGCCTGCTCTGCACTCCTAAGGAACCAGACATGCTTTCAACCTCCAATCCCCAGATAACTTACTTTAAATGGGCACCAAACACCCCAACCATGTACCCCCTCAGCTATATAATTGCAGCCACTTTTTCCCTTGGGTATGATTTCCTCGGTCCTAGACCTCGTGGACTGTGGGATCTCGCCCTGGCTAAGCACCTCCCCATTTAAAGCTTGCTCTTGTTATAATTTGATTCTCATTTGTCTCTGGGCGGCGCTTGATCACCTTAAATTGATCACCAAAAACCTGGGAAGAGACCCCCACGGTGGTCAAGGGCACTGGTTCACCCCGAGGGATTCCACTTCCACCGAACCTCGGCAGTAGAGTGCTGTGCGATCAACTTGGGACTCTGCCCTGACCTGTCACCTTTCCATCTGAGCCCTGCCTGTCGTGTTGCGGCCACGCCAGGTATGGCTCTCCTTCGTTCGAATGGAGAGACATCTCACTGGGGAGGACGAACACAGTTCCATCCGTGTTCTCTCCCGACACAGGGCATATTTTGTCTCCAGGGAAGAAACTCTTCGAGGTCGCGGGCCATCATGCGCAATACTGAGGCCAAACCTGAACCGAAAACCACCTGGGTTGTCTCCTAAACAATTCCTCCAAATTGGGACTCTCTGCAAAATGCTTCTGGTTTTTATTTACGCTAATGAATGGTCTCAAGATCTGCTGGAAAACTAATCGAAGTGGCCTCTGAAGGATACTGTTGATCTCATTGTCCTTACAGACCTAGGCAAGCTCTGCTGCCACACTGGTAAGTGGGCAGAGGTCATGTAGGTTTAGGCACTTTAGGATCTGAGGTCTCGCCCGACCTTGTATGCCCAGTGTTCCACTACCCAGGTCCTCCTCGCTAAGGTTACAGAAAGACCTACAAACAAAATAGAACCTTATTTTTTCCTAACTGAAGACCCCGAGTCTTTTGGGCCCCATCCCCAACTCCTCTAAATGCGGCTTTTGTTAAGTCTCTGTACCTAGCTTACTCTCACCTTATGCGCTGGCAACACCTCAGTCTCAGAGCTTGCCTCTCCTGTCTCCTACCGTTCTTTCTCCACCCCCACTGCTGCTTACAGGCTCCGCCAGCCTTGCTGGATCTGTCCATCCATGGCAGCCACCACTCCTCGGCCCCGCAGTCCCTTCCGGCCTTGCGCTGCTGCTTCTGAAGGGCACCCCTCTCCATGACTTCTCCCCTACCATTTCGTTACCTGTTTCTGCCCACATCAGATGCCACTTTATTTCCACCCACACCACATACCACTTGATACCTCTTAGAGATGTTGCTGGAGCAGAGAGAGTGGTTCTAGTACATGTTCCCTTCTGGCTCCAAGACCTCTTGCAAACTGAAAAACTATATTAAAGAATTTCTTTACTTGGCTCAGGCTTATAATATGACTTGGTATGATATTTATGTAATCTTAGCCTCTTCCTATACCCCCGATGAAAAGTACGGAGTGTATTTGGCAACCAGGCAATATGCAGACCAAACATATTTAGTAGATAATGCTGTCCCAGAAGGACAGACAGCAGTTCCCACAGAAAACCCTAGGTGGGATAATAAACCGGGCCACACAGGAAGGGTGCTTCCGGATCTACTTGTCCCATTCCTAGTTCAGGGTATGGAAATAGCCTTGAATAAAATAGTAAACTTTGACAAGTTAAAAGAAATAACCCAGATGAAAGAAAAAAAACCCTGCCCTTTTCCTTAGCCACCTCCAGGAAGCTCTTACACAGTATACTAAATTAGATCCAAAGACTCCGGCCAGTGTCACCTTATTTGCCTCACATTTTATCTCTCTATCCACCCCGAATATACAGCGAAAATTAAAGAATACTCAGGAGGGGTCCCAAACCTCCTTATAGGACTTGGTAAAAACGGCCTTTAAAGTTTTTAAGCCCACAAAGAAGCCGCAGTGTCTGCCCACTAGTCCAAGTTAGAAAAGTGGGTGCAAGTCCAGGCTTTAGTGGCAGACCTGAGGCTGGTAGGGGAGGAGCAAGAAAAGCGCCTCCACACTAAACAGGATACAGCTTTGCCAGGAACCTATTTTAAGTGTGGCAAGGAAGGACACTGGTCCTGCCAGTGTCCCAACCCCAGACCTCCCACCAAGCAATGCCCCACCTGTTGCTAATTGGGGAACTGGAAGTCTGACTGTCCACTTGTGGGTGTCTCCACGCTGGGAGTCAACCAGAGGTGAAGGACCATCCTTCCCGGCTGGTGAAATGTTGGCGTTTGCTGATAGCTGATAGCACCTGATCTCTAAAACTCCAGTCACTCTTGCCAAGCCCAAGGTCACTATCCAGGTAGCAGGTAAGTCCATCTCTTTTCTCTTGAACATGGGGGCTTCTCCCCTCTTATTCTGGGCATATTATCACATCCACCACTCCTGTAATGGGAATTAATGGTACCTCCTCAACGCCAAATAAAACTCCCCTTTTTGTCATGCGTTTTGAATAGCATCCCTTCTTCACAATCCTTTTTAATTATCACCTCCTATTCAGTTCCCCTCCTGGGCAGGAATATCCTCCAGTGCCTCAACAACACCATTTCCATTACACCTCAAGTACCTTTTTCCAATCCCGTCCTTCTAGCTGTTGCCATCACTGGCACTCTGAGGATCCAGTAGCTCCAGCAGTTATACCCTCTCCCTCTCAACAGGCCCCTAATCCTGAGAAAAAAATACCTGTCCCAACTGAACCTTTCAACACCTATAACTGCCTCTCACCATAGTCATAACAGGTTCACTCAACCTGCCGTGTCTGCGCAGCTGCAGACTCAAAAGACAGCATCCAGTCACCAGAAAATTTTTACCAGTTAAGAGGATACCTCTTAGGTATCCTCTACCAGGAAAAAACTGAAGAATTAACTGCTTATATGCCTCAAATGCCTACTAACCTTTGTAAACACTTTTCAGGATAAATTAAAGCCTTCTCTACCAGCAAAAAACAGCAGATATGGTTGTACAAAATCTACTTGAAACTATCGTTCCCAAGTTTGGCCTCCCCAACTCCATCCAGTCTGACAAGGACCTGGCTTTTATTTCCCAGGTAGTTCAACAAGTATCAGCGGCCATTAACATCATCTGGAAGCTACATATCCCAATTCACCCACAGTTGCCTGGAAGGTAGAACAAGCCAATGGGCTCTTAAAATCCCGGCTAACAAAACACTCCCTGGAAGTACACCTTTCATAGCCAACTCTCCTCCCTATTGTGCTAACCTGCTTCCATGCCTCTCCTTGAGTGCCAGTGGGTCTCAGTGATTTGAAATTTTGTACATAAGACCAAATATGCTATCCTACTCCCTTATAGTCACCAAGCCCTCCTACCCCCAGGTCTAGTATCTACCCACCCTGTCCCTGCTCCAAAACCTTCTCAGGTCTTTTGCCAACCAGCACCGCCTATAAACTAATGACGCCCTCCCCAGATCCCACACACCCAGTGTCTTACTAGGCACCCAAGTGCTGCTGGAGCCTCCACATCTGCCTAGCACTGATCTCAAGCCATGGTGGGAAGGACTCTACACTGTGATTCTGACCAATCTATTGGCAATCAAGCTACTAGGGTGACCAGGTGGTAGCATCTAACATGAGTCAAAAGCTCACCCCTCACCCCAGAACCTAATCTCAGCAGAGACACGTGGATTTCCAACCCCACTGATCTAACTTCAGTTCTTCTTACTAAACATGCCCCTAAATGGTTTCAGCTTGTATTCTCCTCTTTTTCTTTTTTACACCCCCTTATTGAGTCTTTGAAACAGGCTTTGCGAGACCACTCAGGCCAAGTGGACCTCGGGTCAAAAGGACTTTTTTAGGAGTGAGTTATAATGTGCTTTGCCTTTCTTTTTTCTTTTCAGATGTTGGATTCCCTAAGGTCAGAAAGCCCACTGCCTAGCCATCGATGGCAGTTTGTGGTCACCAAAACCTAGACTGATAACAAAGGAACACACATGCAAGTTATAGGCAAATAATTCTGTTTCCCCAAAAGCTGTAATGCTTTGGATTCAGTTCAGTTACTGATCTTCCATTGTGTCCATTGGTTTTCACAAGCTACTCTTTGCTTTCTGTATGATAGAACAAATGCAGTGGGTGTAATACCAACTGGGTTATGATAAATGGTGAGTGCCCCTGGAATACTTGTATAATGCACAAATACCAGTTTGATCCTCATGGCAAATGGAAGCATGAAAACTGCCTCACTGGTAACCGTAATAATAATACCTTTTAGATTAGTATTCAGATCCAAATTCTGGCAAACTGGTGTCCCTGGAGAAATCTTCCTGTATCCTAGATACTCATACCCTTGTCAGTCTATATACATCTATCAGGTTTATGCATGCACAGGCCTTGTGACCAGACCTGGTCAATCCAGTAAGCCCAGAAAAAAACTCCAGGAACAGATTACAGGACAAAAGTCCTGGGGAAAGTCTTTTTCTTGGCTCACCGTTATTCAGGAAGAGCCAGCCATTCTCAACAACACCAATGTAGTTAAGTTTTCCTCTTGTTTTCTTTGTGCTGCCCTCCATAGGTCACTGCTAGTGGCGGCACCCCTGCCTCAACCATTCAATTGGGTCAAAACAACTGACACCTTTCCACAGGTGGTTGGAGTCCTCCTGTTCCATAACCCACTTATGCAACAATGATCCTTTTGCCATTCCATCCCTGGACGAAATTGTAACAATACCACAACCCGCTCCCGCAGGAGCCTAACATTCTCAATGCTAAAATTTTCCCCTACTTCACCCCAAAGCCAACATGAAGCAGCCCAAAGAGTTGTTGCCTCTATTACCAAAGAGTTGGAAATGTTAGACCAGCTTGTGGTGGCTGTTTTGGGCCTGACCCTCCCACTTCCTTGGACCAGACATCTGACTGGTGCAGCCCTCCCTAACGTTGCAGCCCAATCTGCTCTCCATCAGAACCCGGACATGCCTTCAACCTCCAAATTCCAGGTATCTTACTTTAAATGGGCACCAAACACCCCAACTATGTACCTCACAGTCATTTTTCCACTGGGTGCAATTCCTTAGGTCCCTCCCAGACCTCACAGACCGTGGGATCTCGCCCAGGCTAAGTACTGCCCCAATAAAAGCTTTCTTTTGCTATAGTTTGGTTCCCATTCATCTCTGGCAGTTCTCGATCACCTTACAATAAGTATATTTATATGGCAATACATTGAGGAAGTAGATGGAATTTGGGCCTCTGCTCAAAACCAGCCTCAATGCAAGAACACTTTGTTCTAACAACCTGGCATTTTGTGATGCCCATCCTCCCAGCACAAATATTGAAGACAAAATGAATTCACAAGCAAATGTGGTGAAGAAAGATGATGGTACCCAGCTATCAAACGATATAGAAGTCTTAAAAGCTTGAATTTAAACAAATGGCCATCTATCAGTGAAATAACAAGCCACCATTTAAAAAGCACACCAGCCTTTGCAATCATAAGGTGTTGACAGGCATCAGAACACCCAAAATAAGCAAACAAACAAACAAAAAAAGTGTTGAGAATGAGGGGGGCCAGAACAAAGATCCCAAGCCCATCTGCAGACAATAGGGCACCCCTTTCACAGAAAGGGATGGGTCAATTAAGTTTCAGCACTGATGAAAAGCACATACCCATCTGGTTCCGTGAGGCTTTTCCCCCTCTGCTATCATTAACCCAATCCTGCCTTTCATTGCTGGCAAAGCCGGATCATGTACACAGGTACAGATAAGAACCCAGGACACACAGAATGCAGGTCAGATAAATCCCTGAGTAACAGAAATGGGAGTAATGACACTATGAAAGTAGGGGGAATTTAGGGAGTATAGGGGGAAGAAGTCTCAGGGGAAGGGAGAGAGATAGATGTAAGATACTAAATTACCAGTAATAAAATTTTATCAAGGGGTAATGAGGTTGGGAATGGGGAGGGAATGTACAAGAGAATCTGATACTAAAGGCTCAAATAGAATATAAATATTTTGAAAATAATTATGGCATTGCATTTACAAATATGCTTGATACAATTGATGTATGGATTGTATAAGAGCTGTAAGAACCCCCGATAAAATAAATTTAAAAAGAAAAAAGAAAAGAGGAAGAGGCCTTCAAGCAGTAAGTACTGGAGGTCAGTGACTCTAGCCTCCATTATGAACTTTACTCTATGTAAAGAAAGTAAAATTCCTCCCAAGTGGACTAATAGACAACACCAAGATGAACAGAGGGATATTGGAGTTGTCAGATATTTATCTATATGTGAATCCAAAATCAATACTCCTGGGAGCAGCAATCAATAAATAAAAAGACATATCACATTTGGCTACTGCATATGATCTCTTTAAGGGCTGAAGAGCAAGAATGGCACTTCAGATGACTGAAGTTCACCTAAGCCAAGCCAGGGTAGTTTAGTGGTCACATATGCCTGTGAATTTTGGACAATGAATACAGAATATGATAGAATAATTTATGTTTTTAAATTATGGTGTTGGTAAAGCATTATGAGAGTATCATGGACTGCCAAAAGAATAAACAAGTCTATTGTGGAAGATGTCTAGATAGAATGTTGCTTACTACAGAGCATGGCAAGACCCTGTCCCATGCACTTTAGACCTGTTATCAGGAGAAACTTAATCCTTGGGAAAAAACACACCCTTGAATGGAGGTCAGTGAAAAAGAGGAAACTTCAAAGAGATAAATTAACGCAACACCTGCCACACTTGGGTTCAAATATTACAAATTTGTGAAGTAAACACAAGACTAGGGCTGAGCCCCGGTGGTGTAGTGGTTGTGCGCAGTGACTGCGGCCCACTGGGATGGAGGTTCAATTTCGGCTCCCAGGAGCAAAGGCTGGGCCTCCTACCCCCACCACCTGAGGGCAGTGATGCCTAAAAAAAAAAAATAAAAAAAAAACAAAAAAAACACAAGACTAAGCAATAATTTGTTCTGAAGCACTTAAGACAACTATGAATTGAAATGGACTTATAATTCCTTAAAACATTAACAATAATATCCACAAATCAATTTGTACATAGCCAATATGTCACTATTTATTTTTCCTAAAACTATCCATTATGTAAGCCGAGAAGAACATCTCTGTTGAGATGAAAATAAATGCAGAATCCTAAGGGAAAATTATCTCTAGGTCCATTTTCTATTTCTCTGTTGACCAAGGTATTATCTGATAAGTTTTTTTTTTTAAACTTCCTTCTCCCAATATATTTTACTTTTTTATTACCCTTGATTTTCTTTTACTTCTTAGGTAAATAAAATCCTTAAAGGAAAAAGGAAATAAGGCTAACATGCAAATTTGAGTTCAAGACAAGTATGTGCTAATACTTACCTAGATATACGAAATACATGCTGAGAGTCATGCCTTTGGTCTGGCCTTGGTAGTGTGGTGTTCAGCCTCCATTAACTGCATTAAGAAGGAAGGAGATCAGGGACACAATCCTGAGGCTGAAGGTGGAGGGAGACATGTCATCCAAAGTTTTTCACACTTCTGACACCAATTACTGTTCCCATGGCACTCTTTCCCTTCTGGCTAAATAGTTAATTGCAAAGGAAACACAGAAATCATATACAATGCGTACTACTATGAGTTTTATCAAGGATGTAACTGGTTAAGTTTTGTATCAGATATTACTCAGAATAGAGTTCTTAGATCAACTCAACCATTTTTAGCAGGTCCCACAAGAACCCTCCTGTCTGGTCCTTGGCTCCTCAAACTGACCTCTGTACCCTCAGAATCAGGCAGCTTTCTCACTCTATTGAATGGAGAATTGAGTTTTACCTAAAGGACTTGGATGCACACAAACCCAGTGGCAAACCGCCTATCCAAGTCCCTTCCTTACTCTGTAGTCTAGCGAGTCCTTCACTGTTCCTGAGGTCCTCCCTTGGATTTGATGGCCTCTGACCTGCTGATTCTCTTTTCTTGTTGATTGTGAGATTTCCCTTTCTACCTTTGGGATGACTCATTATGCTTAGCATGGTGAAAAATTGTGCAATTTTCCTATTATAGTTTATATACCTTATTTTCATGACTTTATGCACACATATATGCCCACACCCTATTTAAATAGTTAAAATCTATCCAATTCCTTTGATAGGATACAAGGAGTTTAATTGTCATAGTCCCACAAAGACTATAGCTAGAATAGTTTTCTAAATTGGATCAGCACCACACGAGGAAAGGAAGCAAACAAAAAACGCTTTGGCAAGTTTCAATTTTCAGTACACTGCAGGCTGGCACTTTGAATGTATAGAGTTCTGTAAAAGGACTTTAAAGGGAGAACTTCAAATGGCAAGCAAGTCTTGGGAAATTTACAGTCAGGAAAATTATATATATATAATATATTACATATATAATTATATATATAATATATATATTCCTTCTAACTAACCTCAATTAATTAAAGTAATTTGAGGAAAGCATAGATTTGTAGTATATGCTGTGTTGAATTCTCAAGATGCAGCAGGCAGATCCAGTCTCTCATGTAGCTATTTATTGAAACAAGTTCTCAATTTAGGTATCTGATCACTGCACTGTATCTTTACCATAACAAAGAGAGTGAAACTTTACTTGGCCACCATTGACTTTTATCTTGAAATCCCCTATTTCTTTAAAAATATTTGAAAGCTTTCTATGGAGAAGAATCACTAAAGATAGCATTATGTTTTTCAACTTAGTATTAATTATATTGACAGATTTCTGTGACATAAGAGAAAATTGAGTCAGGGATAAAAAGAAAGTGATTCCAAAAATACAGGGCATTAAATAGTTCAGTAAATTTTATTTGTAAATAACCACATAACAATATTTCAGGCTTGGCTGACCCCCGGTGCCATAGTGGTTGTGTGCGAGACTGCAGCCCACTTGGATGGAGGTTCAACTCCAGCTCACAGGAGGAAAGGCTGAGCCTCCTACTCCCACCACCAGAGGGCAGTGATGCCTAAAAAACTAAAAACAAACAAAAAAACCAAAACAATATTTGCATTTCTCATGATGTCTGTTACTACTCCACTCTGCCCTAATAGTTTGAAGACAATTGTATACTGCACATAAATAAATAGGTATATTCCAATAAAACATTTTCAAAGCATATGCTAAACCACATTTGACCTATGAACTGCACTTTGCCAAGACCTGGTGCAGTTAATAAATTTACTAACTTTGTCTTTTGCTGGATCATATAATCATCATTGTGTATTACTCATGCTGGTAATTTATGAATAGTTGCTTGTTCTCATCTACATTGTACAAATAAATCAAGCACCATTGACCATGTATAATGTTGGTTACTGAAGTAAGCATCATCTTAAAGTCACAGACACATCCAATCTCTTCTGGAAGTTCTTTGATCTTCATTCAAAACCCAGTCAATTCCTATTCATAATAACTATCTAGGACAAAGTACAATTGTTCCTATTCTATGAGCATTAGAGCAACACCAAGCTAGTGGAGAGGAAGCACTAAGAGACAGAAGAAGGGGGAAAGTGATGGGGGGGGGCAGGAGAAAG
>PVJH01003644.1:0-105788 GCA_004026705.1 Nesogale talazaci | reverse complement strand
CTGTGATGTCTACCACCCCACTCCACCTGTGGTCACTGACTATAAAACAGGTGTATAAGCAGATGTGGTGAACACGGAGGATGGTGCCCATCTCTTAAAAGATAGTGTCTGGGGCCTTAAAGGCTTGAAGTTAAACAAACAACCATCCATTAGTGAGGCAGCAAACCCATATGAAAGAAGTACACCACCCGATGAAATGGTGCTGTGTCATCGAGACCAGGCAACATGCACCAGAAGATGTACAACAAACAGCATCCAAACAAATAAAAATGCATTGGTGAGAAAGGATAGGGTGTGGTGGAGGGAGATACAAAGTCTGTCTACAGACACTGGAACATTCTTCCACAGATGGGTTGCAGAGAGTGGATGAGGCAATCAGGGTACAGCAGGACACTAATGTGTCACCCTGTATGTCTGATCCCTGGAGGCCTCCTCACTCCCTGCTATAATGACCTCAGAGCTGCCTCTCAATCTGGACTAGATGGGAGCATGTTCACAGATAAAGATAAAAGATAAAACTCACAACACCTGGAACAGGAAAGGGAATAGAGATATCAAAATGGTAGGGGAAAGGAGGGGAGATGTTGGGAGAGGGGCACCAATCACAATGAATGCCACATAACGAGACACCTCCATTCAGTGGAAAAAACAACAGAAATCAGAAGGGAATGGAGACAGTGGTCAGAGTGAGATTTGAAAATAATTAACAATCTACAATCTAGCAACAGGCCACAAGGGTTGGGAGTAGGAAGGCGGCAAAAACAGAGACGTTGTCCTTAGGTTTGAATAGAAAGGAAATATCTAGAAAAGAATAATGGAATCTATGTATTAATATGTTGGAAACGATATAAGGATTGCAATAAGAGCTCCCAATAAAATGCTCTTTAAGAAAATCTGCTCCTATGGGTGTCTGAGGCCATAAACATGGGCAAGGGTAGAAATCTTCATCTACTATTCTTCATTTGTTAACTTGGTTAATGTTGGTTAGAGTCCTAATATCAATTAAGGCACAGACTAATGATGCCTGCTTGAAAATGTGGCATGTTAAGAAAGACTCAGTGGAGAACTTCTTGCTTCTGGGGGACCATGGTACATGGGGCCTTTCAACCATGGGATCTTTCTACACTCTAGCATACACCAGATAACATCGGAACCTTATGCTTCTCCACTCACCAAACTGTGATCCTATAACTCCTTATTTCATCTTCTGGCTTCATCTACCTGGAATCTGGAGCAGCCTTGAGCTAGCATCTGACCCTAATCTAATTTAAGTTAGATTAGACTGGGCCACTTCCTTGATATAAACTTCTTTTTAAAATCTAAGGTTTGTTTTCAAAGATATATGAATCTCATGTTTTTGGTTGCTTTGATTTCCTCTAGCTTACACAACCTAACTTTTCCAGAGGAAAAAATAGAAGGATATAAGGCGGAGGCATGTCTGACCTCTGTCTTAAGTAAACAGCAGGGATTGGATTTTACTTCTCCTTTGAGTAACAAAGGAAGTCATACGTGGCCTCCACGTGGGTTACTCAGTTGTCGGTGGAGCACGATTCCTTAGCCTACCTTCAAACATTTCAAGACAGAAAGGAGAATTGGGAAGGGGAAGTAAGCTTTTGGATTTGGGCATAATTTGAGCTGAACCTGAAGAGAGAACAGTCCTTTTGGAGCTCCCTGTGGCAAAACCTGGGCTGTTTAAACAGGCTGCCTGATAGAAGATCTGCTCTTTGATTACTCTTGCACGGGCCCAGGGCCACATGCATATATGCATGGGAGAGTCCAGAGAGGCACACTAAGCCTGCGTGTTTTAAAATGTTAGGTATAGAATTATTTATTTAACTCTGTAATAAGAATCTATTGATTTCCCTTACATCATGTTATAGGTAAAATGTGTTAAATCAACTAATATTGTAAATTATAATTAGAGAGGATTTTTAATGCCAACTTTAGCCTTTATAACTGGATATGTTAAAATAAGGGTAGAAGAAGGTTTTCTCAGAAGAAACTGGTTTTTATTTTAAGCCAGTAAGAGAATAGGAAGCTGAGCTTCAAGTAGAACCTTGTGTTTTCAGGATATTTCCATATAAAAAAGATAAGCAAACCCACTCAGAACTGCTGAGGTGTTTTTGTTTTGTTTTGTTTTTTGTTTTGAAGTTGAAGTGAATGCCATTTGAACTGAAATAAATGCAAGTAGTTGCCATTGAACATACTTTGGCGGGAAAGGTTTGTGCCCGTCAGAAAACACCCCTTCTGGGACTGAAAATGAAGGAGCACCTTAAGACAGCCTGGTATGTTTATTAGGTGACCAGTTGGTTTCACTTAGTGAGTGGAAGGCATGGGGGAGGCACAGCAATGAAGATACACTTTGAGTTTGGCCACTGGCACCCTTTGAGCTGGCCCACATGGATTATTATGAGAGATGAATACGGCTGACTGATTTGAAGTTTAGAGTGTTATACACAACTTGAGCCTATGATGTCATCTAGCTGCGGTGGTTAGGGTTGAAGAGAACATGAAAAGGGACCAGATAGTCTCTCTTTCTCTGGGGGACGGCCCCTGTGTTAGACTTGGTCTGCCTTGACTTGCGCAGGTCTTTCTTCTTTTTCCTTCTTTGTTTTTCTCTATTTTTCTCTTTAATAAACTTGCTCTTTAATTCACACACACAGAAAGGGACCAGATCATTGGGAGAAGAAAGATATTTGCACAAACTCTCATGTTTACAACCGATAATCATCGGTCTAGTTTGTATTTGTGTTAGTATGACTGTATTATGGTCTTTGTTCAAAGTTTATGTAAGGTTACAAAGTTATGCATGAGTACCAAGTTGGCCAGGGTTGCACTGTGATAGTTAGGCTTTTCTGTCAACTTGACATACCTGTAAGAAGATGTAAGTGAAGTCTAACTTATCAGTCAGATCACAGTCTAATGATGTTTACTTGGGTGTGTGGCTTATTTATAAGAGATTTTGTGGCTAACTGGTCTCTCTAGTATCCCTCCCATTCCTGCTTCTGGAACCAGCAGCGCTTGTAGCCCTGCAATCTGTCAGCATCCAGCTGCTTCTAAGACCTTTCAATCTATGCATTTCTGTACCCATTGTTTGATATATCTTCCTCCTACAGCTGTACTATCCTGTACTATCAGTGTGCATCTGAGTCTGGAGGGGCACTTGAGTTGTACTTGATTGAAATGCTTTTTGTTATAACTTTTTTCTTGATATAAAGCTTGTTCTTATACATACAGGAATATCACTGGCTTTGTTTCTCTAGTTAATCTAGTCTAGCACATTTCATCTTTCCATTGAGGGACAGTTACTAATCCCACAAAACTATTAAATACATATAATTTTACCTGAATCAACAATAAATGTCTGGGGCTGGGCCCTGGGGGTGTAAGTGGTCCAGTGCAGGACTGCCGCCCGTAGACTTGGCAGTTCAAATCCAGCGGCGGCTCTCAGGAGCGGCACTGGATAGTGCCCACCACCACCAGAGGCAGTTGTGTCCCCCGCAACCACCCCCCCCAAAAAAAACAAAAAAAAATAATAAGTGTCTGTCTAAGGTTGGTATCTCTGAAGGTGCAAAACCAGTGAAGTGCATCTACAAATCTTTCAAACTCAAACTCAAACAGCTCTCAACCTGAGGCCGACTCAGAGTGACCCTTTTCAGCAGAGTAGAACCGCCTTTGCGAATTTCCATGACTGGACCTTTTTGCAGGAGTAGAAAGCCCTGTCATTCTGCTTCATGAATATTGATACAAGAAAGACAATTGTCATTGCTTATTCGGAGGGACAGAGTGTTGCTGTAATAGGATTTTAAAAAGTTATAAATGTTTTTAAATTTTTTATTATTGATTGGGAGTTAATACATTCATTATATCATTTCATAATTCCATCACATCAGGCAGTATTGTACTTGCTACCATGGTTAGTTTACAAACATTCTTTTTCCCCTGGACTTCTTGATATCATCTGCCTTTTACCACACCTCCACCACCACCACCTTTGTACCCTGTGACCCACCCCTACACCCTTATTCTACTTGCTGTCTCTATAGGGTCATCAATCTTGGATTTTATATACCAATCCACAAATAAAAATCATATACCACACCTTCAACAAGGTGACCTCCAAGGACATAACACTTCTGAGCTCTACCTTAATATGTAAAATCAAAAATACAGAGACTGTTGAAAGCAGAACCAGGTCCAGCATACATTAGAGTGGGGATCAACTAACAAGGTTTAACTGTTCATGTCAAATTTATGGCTTTGACCTTCAATACTCATCCCTCCAATGCACTCTGTTTACTAGCCAAGTCTTTATGGAAATAGCACATCTCTCTGCTTCAGGCTGGTTTGTGAGTTTACGTTCTTGAAACCTAGTTGAAGGCTGCTACTGATTGGTGTGGGGAAGAGGCAGAGAAAAAACACATCTGGGGGCCAAATAGCTGGCTGCTAGCTAACAGATTTGCAGGGGTTGGCATATATCAATTCTGCAGGTGAGGCTACAGGTGAGACTACAGGTTTCAGAGGATGTGGAGATGCATTTAAAATAGAGAAAATGAGGGTTTCTAAAGGATTCATATATGAAAGTAAGTAAAAATATTGCGATTAAAAACAATATTACTATTAGTATACAAGTTAATACATGGACAAGTGTATTCCGAGCATAATGTGCTTAACAGTGTCCCTGCACCTATGTTAACATTATTAGGATAACTTCAAGAAGGAGACACAATAATTCCATAAAGATGAGTTATATCAAATACTTTATCTTCCCAACAGTCTTTTAAGAAAAATTTTGCTAATGAAGACATTTTTACATCATGAATTATAACCAGGATTTAATCTTAGATTTACCGGTATGATCCAGAGACCAAGATGCAAATAATACTGTGACTTCTGTGGATGTCTACAGGTAATTAAATTCAAGGTAGAATGGTCAGCTCAGAGGGGCACAGTGATAGTTTGTTGAGATACCAATGCCATAATCATGGTAGTTTTCCTCAAAGAACTATCGAGGGAGTGTGCCAGAAAGATTTAAGAAAAGTGATACATACTTTGGAGAGAAAAGTGCTTTTTTGGTATGGGTTGACTAAAGAAACAAATCCAGAGACACTCATATGTGTTAAGAGAGGGTTTTATACCCAAGAGTAATTGTATATTAAGAAAACTTTTAAGCCCAGCACAGATCAAGTCCATAAGTTTGATAGTTAGCTCATAAGTCCAATACTAGTGGGAAAATTGTTCTATAGACTCATGGAGCACATGCAATGATGCTGAAAGCAGGAAGATTGCACACAAGAGGGTAAAAAGTCCTGTGGAAGCATCTCCATGCTGGTGCAGCTATCCATGTGGCTTATCTAACTCCCGAGGGCTCTGGCTACCATCAGGTCAGGTGAAACAAAGAGAGAGTGTGATCCTCTTCCCAGGAGAAAATGAGAAAGTTCCCAGAATCCTTTGGGTGGGTGTTACCTTGTGACCTGATTGGCAGGCTAAACTGTGGTTGTTACATGGTCTGGTATCAACTTGTGAAGAGATGGAGTCTAGCCTATCAATCAGGGTGCAGCTTTATTAACTCATTTGGGATGCCAAAGAGATAAACAGCTCACTGGAGGCCAGATACACTCACTTCCTGTGAAGCATTCCTGTTCACTAGCCACAGGGAATTATCCTGATAGAGCCAGTGACCCACAGCTGAAAGAACCATGGTCAGACCCATGCCTATGCTGAGATGCTTCCACCACCATTGGATTCACAAGACTTTCCACCCACTGGCTTCTGAATTTTCCTGCATTTGGCATCATTGCATGGCCTTGTGAATCTAAAGAGGAACTTATGGACTAGTATCAACATATGGAGCAACATTGGAATTATGGGTTTGTTCTCGACTGGACTGGAATGTTTTCTTAATGCATAATCAGACTGATATGTTATAAAGTTTTCTCATACATACATTTAAGTGTCTATGAATTTGTTGCTCTAGCTAACTGAACTAACACAGCTTCACCCCTTTGCTCAAGTTCACAGATTATATAACTGCCACAAGGACCAAGAAGATATTATCAAATATTTTCATCATCATTCACCTCCTTATTCTTCAAGAGTGATTTGGTAGGTTGAGTTTTATAGAGAAACAAAATCAGCACACACACACACACAAAGTAGGTCCATATTAAGTTTATATCAATGAAGTGACCCAGACCTGTCCAGTTCAAATCTATGATTCAGATGCTAGCTGGAGGCCATACACATCCTCACATCTCTCCTGACAGGTGAAGCAAGAAGGCCAAGTGGGGTGCTGGGAGGTCAAAGGCCAGTGAATTCAGTCTTGCTTGAGTCCAAGAGTCACAAAAACGACAGGACTCTTAACAGCTTACAGGTCTCACAGACAACATGAGTCAGTAGCCTCAGACATGAGACACATGATCCAGTTAAGTAGGAAGGGGAGGGCAAGATAGCAAGTTATCCACAGCATCTTTTGTGGAAAGACCACTCCCCAAAGAAGCATCACTATGGATGGACCTGATTAATAGTTTGAACCCTACTCCAACCTTCACGCAAGTGGAAGTTGCCATAGAATCTGTCACAACTAGCAAGAGCTGTTGCAGATGAACTTAATTAGAAAACCTTCCGCCACCAACGCTTCAGCCCTGATCATATCCATCTTATCTCATTCAGACATCCCTTTGTTCCCCAAATTAAAAACAAAACAAAACCCCATTTGAAATAGAACTTGACCTACTCCCACCACTAGAGGGCAGTGATGGCCCCAAAACAAAAACAAAACAAAACAAAAAGGAAACAGAACTTGAATCCCTCAAAGGAAGCCAAAATTACTGTTATAAAATGGTGCAAGTCACAGAGTAGGCTAACTGTAAGAAAGATAGAAATGCTGCCTCCAGAAATGTGTTAATCTAGATGGAATGCATTAGAAAAAATCAGCTTCGCTTTTTGATATTTTTGTTCAGTAAACGTTCTACTTAAATATAAATACTTTTAAAAAATCATTTTACTTGGGGCACATACAACTCTTATCACAATCCATACATACATCCATTGTGTCAAATACATCTGTTCATTAGTTTACCTCATCATTTTCAAAACATTTGCTTTCTGCTTGAGCCCTTGGTATCAGCTCCTCATTTTCCCCCTCCCTCCCTGGCCCCCATCACCAGCCCTAGATAATTCATAAATTATTATTATTTTGTCATGTCTTACACTGTCCAACATCTTCCATCATCCACTTCTCTGTTGTCCATACCCCAGGGAGGGTATAATCCTTATAATTGATTGCCACTTTCAACTCCACCTTCCCTCCATCCTCACAGTATCGCTTCTCTCACCTCTGGTCCTGAAGGGATCTTCTGTCCTGGATTCCCTGTGCTTCCAGTGCCCATTTGTTCCCATTGTACATCCTCTGTCTAGTCAGATCATATTAGTGTGGTGGGTGGGTGGGGGGTGATACATTAAAGAGCTGGAGGAAAGTTATATGTTATATATAGTATATATATATATATAGTATGCACAGTATAAGTTATACTTACAATGCAAGTAGAAATACTTTGAGTTACTCTCACATACTGGCTGAAGGCTACAAGTTCATGGAGACTCTCCTAAGATGGGTATGCTGCTATCCTTTTCTGATAAAATGGAGTGTAATTACAAAATACCTGTACAACCACTGAGAAGCATAATCTGGCCATATTGAAACATTGCCTTAGCCATATCAACCACTGAAATGGCATTCAATATAATAAATATGCGTAATATATTTATATATAAATAATAAATGAACAAACATATTGCACTTGTCTTTCTGCAAAATATTTTTTAATAAACTAGAAAGCAGGCATCATTTAGATAATTAAGATGAGCATAACTCAAGTTATGGTCTTTTCTATCATTTTCAGACTTATGTTGAAAAAGTAGAAAAGAAGAGAAGATAGAAATTGAGACTTTAAATGATGCTGTTGTCATTGTTGGGTGCTGTAGAATCAGCTCTGACTTGGAAAGACCCTATTTATAACAAGACCCAACACTACCTGATTCTGCACCATCCTCACCGTTGTTGTTCTTCTGCTGAAACCCATACTTGCACTCACTGTGTGTGAATCGCTCTTGTTTAAGGCTGGACTGTTTTTCACAGCCTGCTACTATACCAACCATGATGTTGGCGGTCTCCAGAGATATGGCATCCTGGTCTTTTTTTTGGCAGGGGGTGGGGGGCACCATTGCCCTCTGGCGGTCGTGTTAGCTACCCAGCGCTGCGTCTGAGAGATGCCACTGGATTTGAACCACCAAGCCCGCAGACCGTAGTCCCGCAGTCAGCCACTTATGCCACCGGGACTCAACCCGACATCCTAGTCTTTAAGAGGTATTCTGGCTGTAATTATTCCAAGACAGATTTGTTGACTCTTTTAATAGTCCATGATATTTTCAACACTCTTATTCAACTCCATAATTCAAATGGTTTGTTTCTTCTTTGGTCTTGTTTATCCACTGTTCAACTTTCACATTCATATGAAGCAATTAAAAATAAGTTGAGGGCGGGGGCTTGAGCCAAGTGCAACTTCCTCCTTAAAGTAGCATCCTTGCTTCTCAACACTTTAAGAAGGTCTTGTGCTGAAGACTTAACTGAATTCAATGCATCAATTTATCCACTGACTGTTGCTTCCGTGAGAAGTGCTCATGGATCAACGATGAAATCCTTGACAACATCAATATTTTCTCTATCATGATGTCACCTATTGGTCCTGTTGTGAAGATTTTTATCACCTTTAAAGTGAGTTGCAATCCACACCGAAGGCTAAAAACCAGTATCTTCATCAGAGAATGCTATAATGTGCCTACAATTTTTATTTCCTTATTATGAGAAATAAATGAAGTAAATACCATACTTTGCTTAGCAGAATATCTAGCCAAGAGTATGTAAAAAACATAATGTAGCTGACATAATACCACATTTTTCCATAAATGGTGTATGTGCATATAAGACACAGAAAGCAAATAGAAAATGAACATTTGAGAGAGGATTATTTAATAATTAAAAGTACAGCACAAACACTGTATAAAAACACTGTAGTTGTAATCATGATCATGCAAGCATCAGCAATATTTTCACCTCTCAGGCAATGTAGTAAATGCTTTACATATTTGTTTTGACAACAACAATTAAAAATAGTTATTTTGACTTCAAGTTTATAAATGAAGAAGCCATTAAGTATGCACTTTTTACCATATAGTGATGGTTTGGGAGAAGGAAAACTGAATGTACATATGCTATTGACTAAAGAGAAATCTCTATTAAAAAGAAACATATGTACATTCAATCTGTGACAATATATTTTGATTTATAAAATTAGTTCCATTTTAATTGAAAAATATATTTCATAAAACTTTTTAAAATTCTTACTCTGGAAATGCAGAAATAAATATATGCACCATAAAACAGGTATATATTAAATATGTTCACTGTAAGCTTTACATTTACTCAGAAATATTTTTGTATTACTAGTAGAATCACTATTAGGCAAAATGTACCTCAGTGAAAAGGAATCATTCAATGTCATAATATCTATCTCCTTGTTCCATATTTTCAAACTCTTGGAAAATCACAAACTCATAGTCACTGAGTTGATATCAATACAAATATTCCATAGGCCTTCCCAGAAGCTTGATCTTTACAGAAGCAGATCTTTGTTCTATTAAGAAGTACAGCTTTTTTCCAATGAGAAGCTATGGGATGTGTACCATTCACCTTTTGGTTCAGAGGAAGCACTCTGAACACTTCACTGCCTGAGCAACATAAAAGTGAGCACTAAAATATATAGGCCGTACTTCATTGTGAATCATTTTTGTGAATATTTACACAGTAGAAACTGCCATTTCATAATTTCTATACAACTTATTCAATGACATTAATTATATTTTCCACAATCTGTCAACTTTTCCTTTAATTGAGTTTTGATTGTTCTATTTGGACCACTTTGAGTTAAGAAACAAAAAATAATCTATATTCTATGATTAGATAGACTGAATTATTATTATAAGACTCTATCCCCTCGAACTCATCTACACCCCCATAGGAGAATTATTCCTTTTTCAAAACATCAATATTAGCCTTGACTAATGCAACTCTTTTTGACTAACAGCATGAAAGCAAAAGTGACAATGTGAATATTTCTATGCTTTAAGAAGACTATTTTATAAAATCACAGTATATGATAAGGATAATCACCAGGGAAATTTTTAAATATTTAAATTCTTCAATAACTTTAGCATATGAAATCCATTTATTTAAGATCATCTTGACTAACCAATGTAGAATTATAATCGCATATTAACATATTTTGCTTGTGACAATTCCAGGTAAGAATTGGACCACTGTGCCATAGAAAGATGAAACTGTATAGAGTTCTGGCTCCCATATGGATTGATAGCCTCGAAAAGCTGTGTAGGTTCTTGATGAACCTGAATTGACCCAGTAGTAGTGGATTTGATTGTTTTTGCTTTACTGTCTTATTATAAAATACTGGAAGTGAAAGAGGATTTAATTTGGATAGGTAACAATATTACATTATTAAAATATATAATAATGTTTAGTGAATATCACAATTTTAGAAATACTGCCCAAAGCTTTTGATGTTTTTAAATTCATTGTGTGTGTTGCTATTGTTTATTTATTTTTAGGTTTTTTATTTCGATTCAGCTTATATTTAATTATAATTCTAGTATCATTCTTGGTTATCATTATGGGATGACATTTTCTCTGAAATTAAAGATCATAATTATTTCATTATCATCAAGGATACTTAGAATACTTACATATCTTTAAGTGATTATTGTTTTGTTTGCTTCCTTTCTTTTTGTAATCATTTTATTGGAGGCTCATACAACTCTTATCACAATCCATACATCCATAGATTCTATCTCAAGCACATATGTATACATGTTGTCCTCATCATTCTCAAAACACTTGTTTTTTACTTAAGACCATGGTATCTGAGTTAGTCAGGTAGACTAGAAGAACAAATTTCAGAGACACGCATATAGGTGTAAGGAAAGAGTTTATATTCAAAAGAAATGTGACACTAAGAAGGCATCCCAATCCAGTCCAGTGCAAAGTCATAAGTTCAGTTCAATATTAACCCATATGCCCGCAATCAGTCTATAAAGTCTGCTTCCGGCTCAAAAAGTCACAGGTCAGTGGGTGCAGAATTCTGGCGCTGGCAGGAGTCTCCCCATGGCTCCTTGCTTCTAGGTCTCAGGTCCATCAGCAGCATGCCACTCCAGCTTCAGAGGTCTGTCTTCATCAGGGCAAAGCCGTGTGGTCTCTCCGCTGGTTCCTCTAACTTCTACGCCGCCGCCGTTCTGTGTTGCCTGTGATTAATCATCTCTGAAACTAACTCCCAACAACTGGGGAAGATAGCTTCTCATCATCACGAGGGAAATACCGCGAGATTTCGCAGGAGTCTCAGGTGAAAGCCATGCCCACACAGAGGCCTCCTCAGCTACTCAATGGCTTTCTTCTGATTAACAGGCCAGACTCCACCCCTACATTTCAATTATAAAATTAACATAAGCACATGACTGCCACAGTATCACTTCCTCATTTCCACCCACTTCCTACTCCTCCCTCCCTCATTGGTAATTTATAAATTATTATTATTTTGTCATATTTTACACAGTCTTCCTTCACCCACTTCACTGCTGTCCATATCCCAGGGAAGAGGTTATTTGTAGATCCTTATCACCGGTTCCCCTTTCAACCCCACCTTCCCTCAGACCTCCTGATATCATCATTCTCACCACTGGTCCTGAAGGGATCATCTGTTCTGGAGTTTCCACAGTTCCAGTTTCTATCTGTACATCCTCTGGTTCAGCTGGATTTGTAAGGTAGAATTGGGATCTTGATAGTGGTGGGGAGGAAGCATTTGAGAACTAGAGGAAAGTTCCATGTTCAATCACTGCTACACTCTACCCTCTACACTCTACCTGCTCATCTATTCCCTGTGACTCTTCTTTAATGAGATGTCCCATTTCCTGCAGCTAGGCTCTGGGTCTCCAATCTGCACTCCCCGTCATTTATAATGATATAATTTTTAGTTCTTTGATGCCTGATACCTGATCCCTTCAATACCTCATGATCACATAGACTGGTGTATTTCTACAATATGAGCTTTGTTGCTCCTGAACTAGATGACTGCTTGTTTACCTTCAAGCCTGTAAGGCCCCAGACTCTACGTTTTTTGAAAGCTGGGCACTATCAGCTTTCATCACCACTTTTGCTTGTGCACGATTTTGTCTTCAGCAAATATGTCGGGAAGGGGAGCATCATGGAATGCCAATTTAATAGAACAGAGTGTTCTTGCATTGAGGAAGTTCTTGAGTGGAATCCCAATGTCCATCAGCTGCCTTAATATTGAACCTATACATATATGCATGTAGATCTATTTCACCATCATCATATAACAATATATTTACCTATGTACATGCTCATATTTAGACCTCTATAAATGCCCTTTGTAGTTTCTATTTTCACGGAGTAGCAGTTTTCATTGCAGTCCACTTCCAAACTGTACTCCTCTCCTTACGTGACCCTTCAAAAAACCCAAATTACTTTCCTCCCCAACCACAGAACTAAGGCAGCTCTGTGAAAACCTGGTTAAAGATTCAGGGCTATACCTAAGGTTTTATCACCAAAAGGAAAAAAAATTCTAAACTATTTATACTAAATATGAGACATTCATAAAATTCATTCTTCACCATGACTACAGACTTGTTCTATCAACATTTTTATGCTTGATCACCTCTCAGATGATTTTAGTAGAGGTCTTTCAAGAAGGGCAATGTTATTCACAGTTTTTTTTTTAAATAATCACTTTATTGGGAGCTCTTACAGATATCGTAATATTCCATACTTCAGAAACATCAAGTAGTATTATACACTTAGGACCACAATCAGTTTCAAAACCTTTCTCTTTTTTCTGGACCTCTTGATATCAGCTTTCATTTTCCCCTCTCTCTCCTTCCCCTCTCTCCACCTTGAACCCTTTTTTCCTGAAGTGTTATCTCTGTTGCCTTTCATGTATCCAGCAAACTTAATTTTACCAATGAACATGTGCACGTCTAACCAGTTTAGTGAGGTTGAACTGAAGCCATAAGAGTAGGGGGAGGAAATATTAAGGGATGAGGGGGTAGTTATGTGTTTCATCAATGCTAAATGTCACTCTGGATTCATCATCCCTTCTTTTTGGACTTTCTGTGAGGGACTGTCCCATTATCTTACAGGTGGGTTTGGGGGTCTCTGCTATACCCACACTTATTCACACCCTTTTGGTTGCTTATTTTTGTCCTTCTCATGATCTCATGATCTTTGTCCTTCTCATGATCTCATGATCTTTGTCAATATCTCATGATCACAGAGTGCTTCTACTATGTGGGCTTTGTTGCTTCTCTGCTAGGTGACTGATTTTTTTTTTAATCTACAAACATTTAGGATTCTTTTCAGTATATATTTTAATAGTCAGGCAATATCAGCTTTCTTCATCACATTTGCTTATACACCCAATTCATATTTAGTAATTACATCAGGAAGGTGGTATCTTACAATGCCACATTGTTCGAACAAATTGGTCTGGTACTGATGTGAGGTTTAAATGATTTATAAAGAGATCCAAACTTTATCTGCTCCCTTGCCATATATATATACGTATATACATATTCATATACATATATACACACACATACAAACAATATATATTTAAACATTTACACAGGTATGCAAAAATATAATTTTTATTTCTTCTCTTTTCCTCTTTTTCTCCTTTAGCTCTTCCCCTCTGACAAAAATAATTTTTAGCCTTATTCTACGTACTCCAAAAGAGTAAGGGTCTTCTGTTAACTATACCTGCTCAATAAGCATTCCATCCTTTAGTAACAGAAAAAAAGGAAATGAAAGACACCAATCTTAAATGCTTTTGTTGTTGTTTTTACTTTGAAAACCAAATTTGTAGAATGGAATTCCTTTTCCAATCCTTCTCCATGAACCAAAAGCTGAACAATTTGGATTTAAATTTTCTGGTACACAGTTATCTTTTTCAGCCAACTTTTGAAAGAAAATATCCCCATTGGATATTTTTACCATTTACTAATGTTGATGCTTACTGTCACTTTTTTTGAATTTGAGATTTTACATGGACTTTAAATTATTGATCTAAAATAATATATATCTCCCATTTCTAAATCAGTACTGCAAAGTCTCATACTAGAAAACAAATATCATAACATTTACTTGTTCATTTGCCTCAGATACTGACTTAATTTTACAGTGATAAGTACTTTTCTTTGGATTTTTTTATCTCATGATTTATCATTACTATATTTCTTATCTAAAAACAAGATTTAAAGAAAGCATAGCACAAATGTATTTTTATATGCAAATGATTACTTTTCAACAAAAATTTAACTACATATGCATGGTGAGAGATAAAACATCAAGCAACAGTAAAACCTAAGTGGACAATATAAAACGAAAAAGAACATTTTTAAAGACATAGGCCATATTCATAATTCGAGTGAGTTGATTGGCAAAGATGTATTGCAGTGGGATTAGTCACAGATGCAAACAATTTATGAGATAATTAGAAATACTCTTTGGCATATTGACTGGACATTAAAAAGTAAATTCATTTAATAAATCCATAATTATGATTCTAGTGCTCTGATGGATTTGTTTATAAGCATCCCTCTCTATCATCTCCACCCTCATGTACATGTGACCTTCACAGAAAGGAAATCACACCGGTGCTTCATTTTGAGATAATATTTGTGGTAGATGATTTTGCTGCTGCTCATGTTGCTGCTGTTATATTCATTATAAGAAAAATGGATTTAAATTACTTTTAAGACATTAGCCAATATTCTTTTAAACAAATAACATTGCCCTAATAGGATCATTTAAAATATTATTCATTTAAAATCTTTGCTTAAGATATATTCAAATGATAAAAATACTATGCAAAAATTAGTGTTGTTCAGGTATACAAAGAATTTAGAAATTATAGTTAGATAATTATTTGACTTTCTTATGATTTAATAATATATATATAGTCACATGGAGAATTTTCAGTGCTCTAAGATATAGAATTAAATGTTTTCTAAAATAAACATTTTCTTTCCTATCTTTGGTTCAAATTATATATTTTAAGATTTCTCTGGGTAGCGCAAATGAGCAATAGCCTGAAGAATAGACAAGGAATGACAAAGAGTCACCTTAGAAAACATGTGCAGATATCTGCTTTCCCAATAGTTTTGAAATACCCTGGAATTAGCTCACAAAGAACTAACTGATACAAGGACTGTGTTCTACATAGTATGCTTTTGTGGAGCAATGGAATTACCTAAGGTCATTGTGAGTCAGAATGGATCCGGTGGCTGTAGGTTTTTATAGTTAGTTGAAACTAGATCCAAGTAATGGTTTGGGATACATAGGTACAGTGTAGGGGAGTATACCTCAGAAACGACCTGTTTTGCCATTCTATTGGTAAAAGCCATCTGAGTAATAAGAACAGAGAATTTCATGACCTCCAAGAATGAACAGCCACTAGTGGATCCGGTGAGATCCCTGTATGAAGGGCTGGCAGTGGCTGAGGGAGCATGAAGGGCGCACTTTCTGACCCAGGGGATGAGGCAGAAGCGAAACCCTTAAAAGGGCACCATGACCTAGAGTTTGAGCATGAGAGAGAGAGAGAGAGAGAGAGAAAGAAAGAGAGAGAGAGAGAGAGAGAGAGAGAGAGAGAGAACTTTTCAACACGACTGAGAAGAAACACTTCATATCTTGCTCCCTGTCAGTTTCCCAATAAATTGGTAATTATGACTATCATCTGTGAATGCTGTGTGGTCACTGAACAAGTTAATGTACCCAGCAGAGTAGCGTATTCTCGGAAGGCATGTTGATTGGACAGAGTCAATGTGGAGACAGGCCTAAACCTGGCAGCACAGGAGCCATCCTTGGACAGAGATGAAGTTGAGTTCACCTTGTGTAGCTAGAGGAGGTCATTTGTGGTCTCAAATCCCCATCATTTATATTATATAAACATTTTTAATGTTTATAATATGAAATATATCTTTATTCAAATTCCAGATTTTAAAATGAAATATAGATAGTTTGGTAAAAAAGACAAGAATAATTCATTCATCAAAAATGATTTTGGTAAGTGTGGGAAACAGTATAAGACATTTACCTGAACAATCTTCAGATACAGAGACACATATCTAAAACAGACCATCTTGAATACATTTGCATTCAATTAGCTCTATATATCAAACTCATTCTGTAGAATGAAAGCTCCACTGTACTTTAAAATACTCAGTAGTATGCAAGCACAGTTAAGCACATATTTGAGTCTTTTTGAAATTACAATTACAATTAGAGATAATTTGAATACAATTCTAATTGACAATTGGGATAAAACACATTCTAGCAATAAAGAAATATTTGTTGTAATATTTTTAAGATATAAATGATTAAGAAATTTTAAAATACTTTTAAAGGATACAATTTATATGTAGTATATACATTTGTGTATATTGTATGGTCACTGATATTTAATTAAATAATATTCAATTATAGGTGAGCATTCAGAGGCATCAATAAACAAAATGTTGGTAGGCAAAAATTTTCAGTATTCCTAAATATAACTACACAGTAACCACAGAAGCTTAGGACTCAGAAGAAGTCTGTTTGTGGATACTGTTTCCCACAGACTTTCAATTATATTGCTATTTGTAGATAGTTCATAAATTACTCACCTCTACATTTTATAAATAGAGGTTATTGTTAGGTATTCTTCAGTAGGTACTGACTCTTACCAGTCACATGCACAACTGAAGAAACCACCACCAGTCCAGTGCCATCCTCGCCAATGTTTGAACGTTTGAGTCTCTTATTGAAGCCTCTGGGTTAACTCAGCTAACTGAGATTTGCTCCTTTTCATTCACCGCTGTAGTTCACCATCATGTCCTTCTCCAAGGACTCCTCTATTTTGAAAGCATGGCAACAATTTGTGAAATAAAGACTCCTTATCCCCACCTTTAAGGAATTTTTCAGATGTGTATTGTCAGTAGTCAGTGTTATAGTACCAATGTCTTTAGTTGGAAATTTATAAAGTATGCAATAACAATGCATTTATAATTATTAGCAGATGGAATGGAAAGTTAGAAATAAAGAAGAAGAAACAATTAATTGGAAAATATGATGTTGGGGAAGCTGGAGATTGCATGAAAGGATTTTGCAAGACTAAGGACTTGTTAATAGAAAATACTTTTTCACAATACAAGAGATATGTATAGACATGGTCTTCTCAAGACTGAATAAACAGAAATAAGATTAAGTATTTCTGTAGGAAAAGACAATGGAGAAGTTTGAAATTAGTAACTAAAAACCCAGACAGGAACATATTGTGAAAAAGACCACCAATTGCTCATATGTAAGTTGAGGTTGAACCCGAAAAAATGAAAAACAAGTCCACAAGAGCTGAAATTTGACCTTAAGCCTATCCCAATGACTTTTGTGGATATCTCAATAACAGATTTGCTGCATGGAACACAAATGATAGAAGAGCTGGTCAGTTGTGGGAGGATGTCAGAAACATGAGAACATACCTTCATGAAGAGGGCAAAAAGAAAGAACAGACCAATGTGGATCTCAGAAGAGTCTCTGAAATTTGATTTTGATCTCAGAGTAATTAAGGCACAAAGAAGAAATGATTAAATTGAAGCGCTAAACAGAAAATTTAGAAGGGCAGTTCAAGAAAACAAAGTCAATTATTATATTGAAATGCGCAGATACATGGAGGAAGAAAATCCAATAGCACATTCAGCATATCTTAAACTGCAAGAACTAAAGAAAAAAAGTGCAAACTCAAAGTGTCAATGTTGAAATATTCTGTTAGAAAACATTGAATGATCCAGTATGCATCAAAAGAGGATGAGAACGTTAGACATTGTATCAAAAATAATTTACCAACATTCCAGGAAGTAACATATGAACAAAAAACAAAGTCAATGTCAGGAAAAATTCAAGTGGTACTGAAAGGGTTAGTGAAAAATAAGACTCCAGGAATTGATGGAATACAAACTTAGATGTTTCAACATCTGATAAAGCGCAGGAAGCACTTAGCAGTCTGCACTAGAGAATTTGGAAGACAGCTATTTGGCCAACTGATTAGAAGACATTCATATTTGTACCCATCCAAGGAAAGTTGACCCAACAGAATGCTCAATTATGTGACACTGATAATACAATGCAAATAAAATTGTGCTGAAGATCACCCAACAATCGTGCAGCAGGGCAGGGCATGACTATAACTTCAGGCCAGCTTCAGAAAAGGGCATGAAATAAGGGACATCATTGCTGATGTCACATGGATTTTGTCTGAAAATATAGAATACTCAAACAATGTTTAGCTGTGTTTTAATGATTATGAAAAGGCATTAACTTGTGAGGATCATGATAAATTATGGATAACCTTAACAAGAATGGAAGTTATAAAAACTTCATTGCACTTCATTGGGACTTGTCCATAAATCAAAAGGTAATTGTGCAAACAGGAAAACGGAAACTACATGGTTTAAAATGGGAAAGTTGTGCATAAGGATTCCAGCCCTTCACCACACTTCAATCTATTCAAGCTGAACAAATAACCAGAGAAACTGCATACTGTGAAAAGAAATGCATCATCAGTATGTGAGGAAGCTTAGTGACAACCTGAGATAGGCAGATGATAAACTGTTTTTCCCTATAAATGGAGACGATTTGCAGAACTTGCTGGTTATGATCAAGGATTGCAGTTTTAAGTATGGAGTATTGCTGAATATAAGGAGGACCCAAATTCTTACAACTGAACCCATAGTTAACATCATGATAGCAAGGGAAAAGATTAATATTCTCAAGGATTTTTGTCTATGCTTGGATCCAGAAACATTGTCCTTTGAATCATCAGTGAATAGATTGAAAAATGTGTTGCATTGGGAAAATCTGCTGTACAAAACCCCTTTCACATGTTGAAGAGCATGCATGTTACTCTGAGGACTAAGCTGCACCTAACCCAAGCCATAAATATTCAATTGCTTGACATGCTTGTAGGGAACCCTAAGATATAATAGTCATTAATTGAGCTGCTAGCAGCAGGGTCTGTAGTTCAAAATCACCATCTGCTCTTCATGAGAAAGATGAAACTCTCTACTCCTGTAAAGTTACCATCTGGACACCCACAGAGACAGCTCTAGTATATTCGGTAGGGTCACAGTTGATCTGCATGACTCAATGGCATTGAGTTTTTGGTTTGCCTGCTTGTTTTGATATTCTCATATGCATGTCAAAGTTGTACATTGAATAAGAAGGTCTGTAGAAGAATCAACGTGCTTCAATTGTGTTGCTGGAGAAGAATATTGAAAGGATTGTGGACTACCAAAAAGACAAATAAATCTGTAGGCAGAGGTATGCCCAGAGTGCCCCTTGGAAAGAAGGGTGTGGAGATTTCATCTTACATAATCTGATGGAAGAGACCAGGCACAAAATGCTCGGTGAAGTTGAGGGGCAGCATCAAAATGCAAGGCTGTCAGGGAGCTGGGTCACCAAAGGGACTGCAGCAATGGGCTCAAGCACAGGGGCATTGTGCAGATTGTGCAGGTTAGGGCCATCTTCCCTCTTGTTGGGCACAGGGTTGCTATGAGTGGGAACTGACTTGATGGCCCCTAACCGCAATAGGATGAGGTGGGCAGTTTTCACCAGCATCATAACCCAATTGCATGGACCCTTCCCCTACTTAACCTTCTTCTTTATTCAGCTTTCACAAATATGAGATGATTGAAAATGGCACAACTTTGGTCAAACACAACAACTTGGTTATCAAGGTAACAATCTTGCTCTTTAAAACTTTAAAAAGCCATGTGCAGGAAACGTGTCCAATGAAATAGGCTCTTTTGCTTTCTTATCTGTTGCTTTTATGCGTTTTCATTGTGAGTTCAAGTAAGATGAGTCTTTGATATCAGCGATCTTTTCTTTTTTCCTGTTTTTGTCTATTGTTAAGTGGTGAGGGATTTTGCATTTTTTTATATTCAATTGTAATGCATACTGAAAGTTGTTGTCTTGGTCTTCATTAGTAAGTGTTTCAACTTATGTTGGCTTTTAGCAAAGTGTATCATTTGCACCTCACAGGTTGATAAGGATCCCACCTGAACTCCTGATGCTGTGTTTTTGTTTTCTCCTGCCCCAAAGATTCTTTGCTCAACAAATAGGATCAGCAGAGCAAACAGATGCAGTGAAAACTATAGTGACCAGAAATATTTTCACTCAGTATTATATTAAGTGAAAAGAATATAAAAATAATTTAAAGATGCTATTTTTCTTAAAGAAATTGCCTTTTATTATAAAGTAGTCATCATGCAAAAGAGTCTTTGAACTTTTCTAGAAAATATTTAGAAACATCCAAATATAACAACAATGCCACATTTTATTAAAAGAAACCTAACCAGTATTTGGTTAGAAGGAACCTTTATATTCAATAAAAATAAAATATTGCAGTAATTCTGATCATAAACTATATTTGTCAGTATAAATATTTTTATAATAAACATTTGGAAATTAAGTACTTCATTTTATATGAAACAGTTGGATGAGGTCTTAGTAATATTTATAAATAGCATGTACATTCACACCAGTATTAATAAACAGAAACCCTGAAGTAGGGCAAGTCTATTCAAGAGTTTTCTGTTTTGTTTTGTTTTTCCTTTGCCCATCTCTTTAGAGCAATCCAACTGTGTTAAATCATGCACAGAGAAACCAAACAAATAATTCACTCCAAGGTTGGAAATCAATGTTGCAGAATACCTAAGAGATAGAGGCCACTCATCAGCAAGCCCAACCAGGCATTAAGAAATTAATGCTGAATAACCAAGAGAATAGAAACCTGCTGTGGTTGTTTGGATCAATGCTTCATGGGGCTTGGTTCACACAGAGCTCTTATACATCAGAAATGTGAGGGGGAGGAGGCTTTCTTACTTAGTCTTCCTTGTCTCCTTGAAGCAGTAATTGCTTCCTAAAATGAGTTCCTCACATACACTTAGTTTGATATCCGAAAATGTGGATTAGAAAAGAAAAACTGCTGTTTTTGCATTAAGAGGGTGCCTTGGTTTGAATTATTTGTCATCTAAAGCACTCTTTTGGAAAAACTCTATTTTCTGACACTGGAACAAAGAATTTAAATTCCCTTAGAAAAATTTTTGATGGAGGGTTGAGGGATATAAAACTTGAAACTTGAAAATATTTTTAGCAGAAAGCATATCTGAAAAAGCTCTGAAGACTTCTTTTATTCTCTCTCCAAAACATCCCTTTTGTTTTGATTGCACTAAAAATCCCAGATGGGAAGAAGTACTGCATCGACTCAAAGGAAACCACAGCTCTATTTATTTTTTCAATCACTACGCAGACGCATTTGGATCTTGTCTATGTATGTCAATCCTCCATAGAATGTAGAAATAATTTTAATAAGATGGCTCACACTCTAAGTGCCTATAAAACAATCATACCCTCATGATATTTGCAAATTTTGTGCTCTTACTTATTTTGACATGCCTAACAAAATTAATAGTGTTATAAAATTTCATGGCACAGATCACAAACTGAATATTACTATTCTGTGGAAATGTTCTACTTAAATATCAAAAGAAAAAATAAGAAACTTAAAAAATAAACAAATAGCAATTTAGCCCTTATCATGCACATATTTTAGTTTTAAAATTGCGATCTTGGTATGGTATTGTTGAATGTGACAATGTTTGGTTTATGGATATGTAAGGAGAAATGAACTGAACTTTTGTATAAATATCTGCTGGAAATGGTATGGGGTGCTCACAACTGAACTCTTTATTGTCATGAGGCAAGAATGGGACATGCTCCCATATTCCAACGTTCTTTGCAAATTCCAGCAAAAATAATTCTGTCCATGGAATTTTACTTTTCAATGCATTAATTTGCTACCATATACAGATAACACATACAATAAAGGAGACTATTAGAGAAGCTATGGATTTTTGCAATTCTGGATCAGTAAACAATAGGGATATAGTTATTAATTCATCACTATACTTCCTCTCAGGCAACAATAGAGTCTCTCGGCTCCCAGCCTCTCAGCCATGTGATCTCTTAAAGTTTCCTCTATGGACTAGGACGTGCACCTGTTGCTCAAGAAGACAGTTTCTTAGTCCCATTCCTGCTCCTCTTGCTTTGTTCCAAAGTCTTCATGCCACAGTCATGGCGTCTCTTGTCTCAGACTCCACCACTTCAGTCAGCCACCACTTCAGTCAGTCCACCACTTCAGTCACCACTTCAGTCAGAAAGTGCTTTCCTGAAATTTTGGGCCTTCCCTCTCTGTCTGAGATGCCTCTTATCTACTAAGGAATGGCTTTGCTAGAGGGTGATTTTGGTTTTAGCAGACCATAGTCCCTCAGAAAAGGCAAGTTGAGATCTTAAGTTACACTCTCTAGTAAAATAGTCCAAAAGATACATCCTGCCATCATCTTATAACAGAAAGCACTCTCCAAAATGAGATGATAATCACAAAGGGCCAGCATTATCATAGAGCACATACTGTTTGAATTATGGCTGCAAGGATCATGTGGTCTTTAGAATGTCAATTGGGTTGAATAGGATAGAATTTTTGTTTCAGCGGTATAATATATCAAGATATTCCTCTCCTTTCCACAACTGTAGAAAATATGTTTTCCATGAAATTCCAGTAAAGTAGAGGTTTATAAATGGATAAGGCTTAACCAACCAAAACATTGGCTTAACATTTGTCTAAGGCATGTACAATCTTTATCATAGTGGATTTTACTGTTATATTGATATACAAGTAATATTTAATAATATCAACTATAGGTATTTAAAAGTATTTATTTAACTGGAAAAAATTCAAAGTGTTTCTGCATAAAATTTTTGTTTGACAGTTTTTTTTTTGTTTGGGCATCACTGCTCTCCGGTGGTGGGAGTAGGAGGCCCAGCCCCACTGCTGGAATTGAACCTCCGTCCCAGTGGGCTGCAGTCCCGCGCACAACCACTACACCACCGGGGCTCAGCCCCTGTTTGACAGTTTTATGTAATCAATAAAACAGTATTTTATTCATTTTGTTTGTTTCACCTCAGAGAATATGTAATATAATGCATAGATCATTTTTTCTAGATGAAGTGATGGACTACCAAGTAAATGAGAATAAATGAACACTAAAATCAATGAGATAATCATATGTGGTAAGTTAAAGATGGTGTCACTTCAGATAAGGTAGTGGTATGGTACAATGAGGAAAAGTAGTAAAAAATTACCTATAAATGATGAGTATAATAAAAAGTCATGAGAACCACTTACTAAAACAGATACCTTATCATGGTAGCTGAAGGTACAAATGTACTCTTTAAAAATTGGGGGGAAATTTTTAAATAAATAAATAATAAATATAGGAGAAACTTAGAGTCCATGAAAAATTATACTTGCAACATTGTAATTGTTTCTTTAAATGAAATTTACCATTAAAACATGGTTTTATATTATTTCAATTTGCTGTTATTAAAAATATCAATTTGCAACAGATGAACTGTTTTCATAAAACAAATGGTGAAAATAAACTTGCTTAAAGAAAATAATCAGCAGCATTTTCTACAGTGTATTTCATTATCTAGCTTTGCTTTAACAGAAATAACATGAGTGTATGACTTTAACAAACTGAAATTTATTCTCACACAGTTTAGAAGTGCAGCAGCTCAACATAAAGTCTTTTTTCCCCCTTTGTTGTTGTAGAGAGAAGGTCCTTGTCATCAATCATTCCCAGAATCTAGGAGTTTTTCTTACCTGCCAATTTGTGGTACTGTAATGGCTTTCATATCCCTGTGATGCTGTAAGTTACACTATGACCATTTCAAATATCAGATGAGCCACTCATCCATGGTGAACAGCTTTCTGTGGAGCTTCCAGACTAAACAAATAAATTAAGAAGAGTAACAGGTTGTCTACTGCAAACCTGCAAACCTTACATATAACAGTGGTACCTTGTTTTACATAGCACTAGAAAGTGAGACCCTCAGGTTGGAAGGTGACTTGGGAATTGCTATTCTCAAAAGAGGGTTATTATCAATTATGTGGATGGACCAAAGTTTCTAGACCTTCTGTTTTTTATGGCAAACAATTCAAAATAAGAAGAGACAGTTACAAACATAGATTAAGAATTAGGACATGAAATGTGTGGATTAGAAATCCAGGAATGTTGTAAATCATCAAAAAAGTAGTGGGACATAAAGAAAAATATATATTAAACTTATTAGAGATTTGAGATAGGCTGGTAATAACTGATTTAGTTTGAGAATGTTACTGTTTGCCATGTCAAGAATGAAAAATTAAATAAAAATGGCACAGAATTGAAGGATATATCTTGAAGTAAAATATGATCTGCATGAGACAGAATTAGATCGGCATACCTTCAAGCTAGACTGATTAATAAATCTATTATTAAATTTATAAACCAATCATTAAAGTCAGTGATGTAGAAATAGTATAGTAAAGAATTAATTATAAATAAAATAAATAAATAATATAGTAATTCTCTCCAGCTTTTTTGGTCTAACACTGTTCAAATTTGCAATAAAGATGCATTTGGAATTTAAAAACTGGAAACAATAATGAAGAATCAATAACTGGAAAATATGGCCTTGGTGACAGAAACAAAACTGGAGCACATATGATATGCACTTGTAAGACTAATAAATTTTCCATTGTAAAAATCTTTTTTCAACCACATAATGACAATTGTACATGTGAACATTTCTATTTTTTTTTGTGGGCATCACTGCTCTCCGGTGGTGGGAGTAGAAGGCCCAGGCCCACTGCTGAAATTGAACCTCCATCCCAGTGGGCTGCAGTCCCGCGCACAACCACTATGCCACCGGGGTCAGTTATAAAATAGACTACATATGTGTGGGGGGAGATGACAGAGAGCTCAGTTCACTAGCCAACACAAGGTCAGCTACAAATTTTGAAGCAGATAACAAATTGCTCATATGCAAGTTAAATTTGAATCTGAATAAATTTACACAAACAAATTTAAACAAACAAAATCAAACTTTGACTACATCCTACCTGATTTTAAAGACCATACCCAACTCGAGTGATAATTGCACCTTACTGGAAATACAAGTCAATATGGGGAGGGAGGGTATGCAAGTATTGGGGAAGGAAGTTATACTATTGTATAGTGGATGCATTTTCAGGAATAACCTGCAAACAAGAAAAAAAGTGCTCAATAATACTTATATAAAAAACAGGAGTCAAACACACCTGGTATAATGTTCCTAATGGAATACTTCTGGTTGAGTTTCTAGCCAGTCCTTGGTGACTAGTCAGGACCTATAACTTACTGTGAATTTAAACTCTGTCCTTTTAAGATGCACAGCATCTACAATATCTTCCCTAGGCCACAGCAAAAGGATTCAATGTGGACACCCATAAACAGAGTAGTTTTATATCAAGCTGACCTGTAGCAGATTTAAGGGATTGATAAACTGTCTTGGACTTAGATAAAATAGCCCTACTATGAGAAGAAGGAGATGGCAACTTTACCAAGGTTATAGAATTGGTGGTTCTTATGCTTTGGTTGGAATCTCTTGCTTTGAATGAATGTTAATGAGATGGCCCTATTTAATGCCCTCCTTGTTTTCTTAAGACATATATGAGCCTTGAGGCATGGTTCTGACTTTATGAATACATGTCATTAAAAGTTTTGCCCTGTCCTCAATCTCAATTTTTCAGGTAAATAATATTCAGTTATTTAAGAGATTTTCTGTAAAGTCAACAACTCATGTATTTCAGTCTGAAGCTGGCCTATACTTGTCTAATTTCTTTTTCACATCAATTTTCTAAATTCTATACCATTGGATAAATTAATGACACTATTAATAGAATCACCTAGCCTCATATGTATGCTGGGAAGATGAGAGAAGCTGGATTATATGAAGAAGAATGCAATATCAGGATTGGAGGAAGACTAATTAAGAACCTGAAATATGCAGATGACACAAAAGAGCATGCCTAAAGTGAATAGGATTTGTACTGTTTGCTGATTAAAGTAAAAGTAGCAATCATCATTGATGATTAAAACTAAATTTAGCTTTTGATAGCTGGGCACGATCAGCTTTCTCCACCACATTTGCTTATGTATGTATTTTGTCTTCAGTGAGCATATTGGGAAGGTGAGTATCAAAGAATGCCAGGTCGTTAGAACACAGTGTTCTTGCTTTGAGAGAGTGCTTGAAAATATGTCTATGCACATATATTTACAGGTTTAGTATTAAGATAGCAGATGGATACAAATCCATCTTAATCTAACTATAGCCAGAATTTTCCTTATATGAAATATTGACATTACAAAATGTGAAAGACAATTCCTGGAGAAAAACTTAATGCTTGTTAAATTGAGGGCCAATGAAACCAAGAAATACCCTGAAAAATAGAGTTTGATACGACACTTGCCACAGTAGGATCAAACATCACAATTGTGAGAAGGGTGCAGGAAGAAGCAGTATTCCAGTCTTCTCAAGTGAGGGCTTCTATGTATGACAGGCACACCCTGACACCAAAACACCAACGGGGTTTCTAAATATTTATTCTCTCTCTGTTTGTTTCTCTTTCACTGTGATGTATCAATAAAATGTATTCCCAGTGTGTTACTCAGTGACCAGATTAAGGGTGTCTCGTCCCATTGCAATCCTCTGACACTGAATGTCTGAACAGATACATCACAAGAGGTGGATGATTACAGGAACACAGAAGTACAAATTGCATCATTACATATACTGCCAATGAAAATCACAGTTCAAGCAAATTGGCACAGCTTTGGTGGAGGATGGGGATACAAATCAATCTGTAATGTATACCTGTGGATCCCCTAAACTCATGACCTTTACACATGGGAAGCACTTTCACTCCATGCTATTTCCCCAAATGGCTAAAATCGTCTCCTAGTCAATATCAAACTATGACGTCGCCTTTCTTCATCTATGAATATGTAGTGCAAACCATCTGTTTCCAAAGTACCATGATGGGATAGGGGTAAGCGGGAGGCATTTTGAAAGGACATCGGACTCCAAAGTGAAAAAACCAACCAACCAACTCACGACTGGGATGAAAAATTTGCGATAGTTCTCAAGACTCAAGTATAATGTTCTTCAGTAAAACCTTCTAGTGGCTCCTTTTGTTCCCCAAAAAGAGAAAATCATCCTGTTTTCTCCGTAAACATCTAGATAATGCCCTTGCACTCGAGTGTGGGTGTTGGTTATGCTCCCCAGACAAAATTTCAGAGCCTTCACCCTGGGTTGCACCTGTAACTGGGTTGCACACTGGAACAGCCACTCTGCTTTTCCCCCTGGGCGTGCCCCATTCTCCTAATCCACCTCAGCACAAAACCTTTGCCTGAGCAGCGCAGCTCTTCTTGTCCGCCCCAGGACGGCTCAACGACATAAACGTTGGGCAGAAAGTTGTGCCTCTTGCCCTGCCTCTTGGGACCGTCATCCCCACAGTGCGAGCCCGAGAAGGTGCACTTCTGATCCTTGGGAACGTGGGCAGCTGCCTCCCCTCTAGAGAAACGCAGGGGAGCGTGCTCCCACATTTTGAGACCCCTGCATTCATGGCACCACCCTGTGAGGCAGCACTGCTTCCTATACTCCTTGTCTTTTCAGCTTCTTCTTCCTGGTTCCTACGATTCCTACAAATAGTACTTTTACATTTTAGTTATCTGTCAGAACAGCAGTTATCTGTCTCTCTCTCTAAGAAACGTTATATTCTCTCACAGTTTTAAGTGGCTAAAAGCCAAGACTTAGGATGTCAGGTCCAAGTGAAGGTCTGCTATCTGTTGTCTCTCAGAGAAGGATCTGGCCCTTATCCTTTCCCGAAGTCCTGAAACTTCTCAGGGCCAGGACCCTGCCTAAGAAGGATTCTCTGCTCTTTCCATCTTCTCCTGCCTCGGTGGTTTTAGGATCCTTCTTTTTGTCTCACTTACTTCTCTCTTTTTAAAATGTATTCATTTTTATTAAAATGTATTCATTTTTAGGTAAAAGGTGATTTAGATAACACGTGGAAACGACCCTAGCATTGGACTATGGCTGTAATAACCTGATGGAGGGTGTTGCATCCCATCTTAAATATTCTGCCTCATGTTCACTGATCACAACATGGTGGTTATGACACCATTACATTTTCTGTATCTCAAATGTTGTAACTGCCATTAAGAATCATTCCCAAGGCAAGTTGACACATACATGTGAGGACATATTCAACTCATGGTTTATAGCAACTGCTTTTCAAAAATAAAATTTGCTTAATGCTGATGATATTATTTCTGCATTTGACTAACTACTTTGGTGATTATATAGGACATACACTAATGATTACTATAAACTGTCCATAGTAAATCTCTAAAAAGATTCAAATATTTAAAGACAAGTGGTGATATCAATTTTCACACGATAGTCTATGTTCAGGGGAAAGTTTTAGAATCTATGGATTTTCCTACTCGAGAGTCTCTTTTCAAAATGATCTAATCTCTATTTGACATGAAAAGAAGGCTGCAGCAATCAATTGAAGCATATCATCTTGCTTACAAATAGCTTAATTGTACCAAGATAGCTCTAAATAAATAATCTTCTTATGAATGTTAATATGGATGCATTTTATGTGTGCTTGTTTGATTGTATGATTAATATTCCTTTAATCACTTAGTTTTATATTGTGCAAATTTTGAGCTGTGCTTCTGACAAGGGCTGTTTTTAAAAATATATTTAAATGGAACCAAATATTGTATTTGATCATGGCTTAATATTTTGAGTTTATCAAGATAACTACAAAAGACCTGTCACCTACTATTAGCTGTTATTAATCTAAAGACTTACTTCAGACAATTCATAAATGTAAGGATAATTCAAATATTTTTTAAATTAATGCACAGACATACAAAAAGTAATACATAGCAAATTCTCCAAGGGAACTTATGAAAAATTAAATTAATTGTGCTATTTACTAAATCTGCAATAGAACCTTGGGTTTTTAATTTGGGACATATACTCCAGATAAGTCTGAAAATTCTCATACAATTATTGAATTATTTTTTACATGCTTGTTTGAATATCAATGCATCCTCCATCAACAAAACACTTCTGACTCATTTCATTGCTCCTGCTCTGCTCATTTGAGAGGATGGATTCTCAAAGGCTTCACAGGAAATTTGGTACTTTGCCAGATTTGCACTCAGAAAATATAATATTTTTGATCTCAAGAATATTGCAATTTTTCTACTCCATCAATCATTTAAATATGAATAACAGCATGAGGAAATTGGATCAAAATAGAAGCAATTATTTCTAATAAGTAAATTCTAATTTTTATAGCATTAAACATTAAATTGAAAGAGACACATTTTTTTTGGATATTTTGAGCTAAATTATAACACCTACTATGGAAAGAAGTCCTGGTGTCATAGTGGGTTAAGTGACTTGCTCTTCTAGAAAGATCAACTCTTCAAATATCCCATTTCTGTAGGAAAAAGGATGAGTCTCTCTATCCCATGAAGATACTGAGCCTCAGAATTTACTGGGCAGTTCTGCTCTGCCATACAGAGTATATTAGACCTGGACATGACTAGCCAACTGTATATCCACACCCCAGCCTCAAAAATATTCAAGGAAATGTAAACCGATTCTACTACTGATAATTTATTCTTAAAAGTTGTTTTGTTTTACTGTATATTTAACATGTATAAATTACACACTATGCAAATCCCTAAAACCAAAGGTCTGTACGACTCAATGGCAGTGTGCCAGGCAGGGTTCTCTAGAGAAATAAAAATCAGGACAGTAGTAATTCTTCACATATACATATATATTTCTTATATATATGTATAGAGAGAGAGAGAGAAAGGTATCTAAGATAAGAAAGAAACAGTTAACTATCTATAAAGCAGTACAGATTGCTCGGTGCAACTCACTTGCATGAAGCAACTAGAAGACTGGCAGTCCTTCAAGTCTTGAGAGCTACTGAGTAGTCCTTTGTAGAGCAATCCAGGCAGCAAACAGCAAAGCAGGTTGCCAACAGTCACCCAGATGACAGTCCAACAGTCCCCAGCTCAAGAAATGTATATTCCAGGAGCATGGCGAAGTAGGGCTTGAAGGCACCTCAACTCATTGCAACACAGTCGACGATTAGGTGTCCCACCGGTAGTGTTGCTTGAAGGTCGAGGAACAGGACAAACAAGGCGGCTCTCTGGTGCGAAGATCCGGAAGCAAGAGAGAGGGCGGGAGTCGCCAGGCCCTTCCTATGTCTGCCTTTCAATTCATCCTGTGTGTTCATTGGCTGTGCCGTCACAACAGACCCACCAATCTTCTGTGGCCATGTTGGCATAGCAAACCCACCCATCACAGGCAGTGAGAGAGATGTATGTCAGGATCATATATTTCTCCATGTGTACTCAATGTATAATCTTGTAACCTGGTAAGATCAATAGATTTCATGACCACGTGCCCTTTGCCTCAATTCATTAGCTGTGAATCGAGTACCTTGGCCCTAAATATTGATGTCAAAATCTATAAATAATAGAAAATCAACCCAGACAATTAGGAATTGACTATACCATCATATAAATATAACCAGATACAATGATAAAATTTTACCTATAACTAAAGAATTCAAAGCAAATATATTAAACTTTCTTGTTAAAAGACAAGCAGAATAGATAAGAAAACATTATCCATTAATATATTCCCAAGAAACACATCTCAGACAAAAGATTAAAAGTTAATAAAATTAAAGAATTGAAAAGGCATGTCAAACTAATGATAATCAAAAGAGGATAGGAATATCAATATTAATTTCTGACAAACTAGACATCAAAACAAACACCATCATAAAAGACACAGCAGTCCATTTTATAATGAAAACCACAATTTTACAAGTACATATAACATAATAAACATGAGAACCTAATGAAAGATCTTTGAAATACACCAATCAAACTCTTATAGGCTAATAGGCCATTATATATGGTATTCTAGGAGATTTTAGGACATCACCTCTGTAAAAAGAGATTAAACTAGAAAGAAAATCAACAAAGATACATAAGAATTAAGCAACAAATTAGTCAACTTGTTTATCTAGACAAATGCATAATACTTTACATAATGGCATAATGTATGTATTTTTGGAGTTCATATGAAATGTACTCCAGAGTTGATCCTATGCTAGGCCATAATCAAGTATCAATAAATTTACAAACATTGAGGCACCACCAATCTATCATTTCAGATTAAAATGCTAAGAAATTTGAAATAGATTACAGGACAATCACCCAAGTCAAAAACCAAAAAAACAAATGACATGAAAATTGATCAACACTGTGCTTAACAACTGTGCTTAACGCTGTCATTGAAGAAATAAAGAGCACAGTGAAAACATTCTTGGAAATAGATGAGAACAAAATAGTTTATAACCAAATTTTTGCACCTCAGCAAAAGCAGTACCCAGAGGGCAATTTATAGCAATAAGTGCACATAAGAAAAACTAATTAGAATATAAATATTAAAACAATTCCTACAAAAATGAGAACGGTACCAGAAAATCAAACCTTCATGCACTGAAAATAAAAGAAATAATAAAGATTAGAGCAATACTAAAAAGTCAGAAATTGATCTTATTTGAAAAATTCACAATACAAGATGTAAATTCTTCAAAAGGGCTGACTAAATTGATAAACCACTGATATGCCAAAAAAAGAAAGAAGAATAGAAAAAGCAAATTTTAAGACTATGAAATGAAATGGGAGATATCACAACAGAATTCAACAAAATTAAAATTTAATTATAAAGTATTATGAAAAATAATATTCCAACAAATTTTAAATTCTAGAAGAAATGCAAACACCTTTATGAACACATTGCCTACTCAAATTAACATAGACTGATGTCAAAACCTTAACAGACCTTCGGCACAAGAATAAATAGATATGGTCATAAAAGCAAAGCAAAAAATCCCACTAGACTGGATGGCTTTACTTGGGAATTTAAAATATTTCAAAATACAGAAAAGAACAATATCCTACCAAACATTTTATGAACAAGTATAATTTTGATAACTAAGTCAACAGAAATAATGAGAATTTAAAATAAATAGACCAATATCCCTCAAGGCAATAAACACCAAGATTTTCAACAATATTCTAACCAATGGAATTCAACAAAATATGTTTAAATACATCATGATGAATAGAGATACATGCCAGATATGAAAGAAAGTTTCAGTATTAGGCAATCAATAAAGACATAGACAAAGTTGAAGAAAAGTACCATACAATTATATTTATTGACGCAGAAAGGCATTTTATAAAATCCAACATCAAATATTTATAAAAACTCTTAGTAGGTATAGAGCAAACTTCTTCAATATAATAAATGCCATATATGCAAAACCAATTCTAGCATCTCACTCAATGTTAAGTAAATGAAATCCTTCCTCCTATGAATGGAAACCAAGCAAGATTACCCTTTGTCACTACACTTACAGTTTTGGCTAAGACTTTGAGGATTATATTAAATAAGATATCAGAGGGGTATGAAAAAGCATACAAATTTCTAGGAGAATGCAAAACTATTTGTATCTAAAGATGACATAATCCAACATATAGATATATCCAAACATTCAATAGAAAATTGATAGAACTAATTGGAAAATTTGGGAACACAGAAGGCTACAAGATCAACATAAAAAATCATTTGGATTCTTGTGCCATAAGGTAGAGGACTCTGAAACGGAACTTAAAAAAACAATGCCATTTACAATAGGCAACCAACAGCTGTTTATACTTCTGAGAAATCACACCACTGGAAAAAAAATTACAAAAGCAAAGCTTTAAAATATTTCTACAACAAACCAATAGAGACATACAAATGAATGAATGAGTGGATGCCCCATATTATGGACTGGAAGGCTTAATGTATTAAACATGTCAATATTACCAAGAACTTTCTAAATTCGATGGAATTCCAATCCAAGTCCCAACATCATTCTTCAATGAAGTAGTAAAGCTATCCTCAATGACATATGGAAAGAAAAGGAACAAGAATAAACAAACATTGGTAAAAAATAAAACCAAATTAGAAAGCTTATCACTCTCCTATTTCAAAAATAGTGCAATCATAATAGATTGGTAATGTACAATAATAGATATTTAGAGCAATAGACTAGAACAGAGAACCTAGAAATACAACCCAGGATATACAAGTGCCTTGTTGTTAAAAGCTAAAATAAAGTAAGGAAGAGATAGTTTTTTCAATAAAATGATGCTGGAAAATAAAATGGATATCCACCTGAAGAGAATAAAACAAATCCCATTCCACTAACTATGTATAAAACAATCTCAAAATTGATTAAAGATCTACAATAACCCATAGACTGCTATAAATACACTAACAAACATAATTAAAAGCACCCCACTACAGAAGGCTAAAGAAAGGACAGGGACTTTCTAAAAAATACGACATTTTTATACATCAAAATATTTCATCAAAAGTTTAAAAAGGAAGCCCTCAAATTGGGAGGGACCCTATATGGCATTGATAAATCAGGTACAGAACTAACTTGAAATAGCCATAGAAAACCACAATAACTTAATAAAAAATACAAAAGTTCCACCAAACAGTGGGAGCAAAACATGAATACACGTCGCTAAATAAGTCACCCAGGAATCCAATAACCATGGGGAAAATGCTCCCTATCATGAGTTGCAAATGAAATACCAATGGAAACAATGAGAAATCACCTCTCACAGATACTCTCAGTAAAATGAAAGAAACAGAAGACAAGAAGAAAAGCTGGAGAGACTGGAACGCCCATGTTGTTATCGGGAAATTGAGAGCCATTTAGGAAAACAATATGTTACTCCCTTAAACAACAATGAAGAGAAATGCCCTGTGATTCCACTCTCTCTCTACTCTGCATATACCTTAAAGAAGTGAAGAATACATTTAGACACATATATTCACATCTATGCTTATTACAACAGTTTTTATAAAAGCAAAAAAAGGTAGAAACAACAAAAGCACCAGCTTTGGTGAAATGAATTAATAAACTGTACTAGCACAAACTCAGAATGGGATATAATGCATCCTTAATTAACAATAAGATGGCCAAGCATCTGCTGATAGGGATAAAATTGGAAGAGATTGTGTTCAGTTAGTTAGACAGTCTCATAAAGATAAATATTTTAGTTTCATGACACCATTATTGAAAATGAAAAAAAAACAGCACAGAACAATAGCAAATATCTCACAGAAAGGAAAAGACTTTGAGAACTATGTCAAGGCCACGACTGCTGAGGGTGTGGAGGGGGCAGGAGAGAAAGCAAGAGCATAGGCAGTGGGGGTGGGGAGAAAGAAGCACGTACACTGGGTTTGCTTATTAGGATACTGTCACAGTTCTGATGTGATGGACTGTGCAGCCACATATAGTATACTTTTCTTACTGTGTATTATACTCCACAAATGACATCATCATAATTTTAATTTAATTCCTTTTTAAATGAAGTCACAGTTAAAATCCCTTTAGTTTTCTTACCCATCAAATCTAAATATTGGTTTGAGTTGTCATAAAACAGGGAAAGATAAAATTGAAAGTCTTTATGTTTTTATGACATACCAGCTACTTTCAAACAAACAAAAATATTTAAAGCTATAAATGAATATAATTTAAGTTATGGGTAAAGTTTCATTAATGAAAACTGAATACTCAAAATTTTATATCTTAATCAATAAGTGTGTCTTATAATATATTGGTGCTTTGGCTTTAAAATAATGGAGTAAAAAGTAGATGTACAGTGGCTAGTGTTTCAGCTGTTTAATTTAAAAGAATAAATAAAGACAATTATCATAATTCCTTAACCATAGAATATGAAGTTCTACCACTGGTATAAAATTAGCTTTATAGAAAACAAATCAATATAAAGAAAATAAAACTATCTTTTTACTTTTTATTTTATAGGAAAAAAGATATAACAATATTTGTAGGCTTCATTCTAGTTTCTTCTTTCACAAGCTGATCAAAAATTAAGTATTTCTCAACATTCATAACCAAGTTATTTTCTGAATTATTTTTGTTTATAACAGTTTTACAAAGTAGTAAAGTAAATTTATGTTTTTCAAAATTGCTTCAGCAAAGTTATATTTAACTATATGAGTATAACGAACAAAAATATGTTTGCTTAAATTAATACAATCATCTGTCTATTTAATTGCTAGTAGTGAATGTTGAAAACTAGAAGAAAAATTTCTTAAATACTAGCCAAATGTATTCTGGAATTATTCAGCCATCATTATTTTCCTTAATGATTCACCAATGTTCCCCAGATTACTAAATTCTGTGGCTAATGACAGAGAATTTTATAGTTCCTGTTTTTTTGTATTACTTATTGGCATAGATGTGGCTTTTTCCTGCATTACAAAAAAAGGGAAAATTCAATGTAATATTCCTTATGATAATTCTTTATGATAGGGTAAAGGAAAATTCAGATTTGCATTTTAAATGCAATTGATCTATATTGATTCTATTCTGTTGTCACAAATGAACAGATAATTTGGCAATATTAAATAGCAAATCATTTAATCTCCATTTTAGGACTGACTTAAGAAACATCATAAAATGTGTGTGGGGGGACAGACACAGAAAGGGGGGGACATTTCACCAAAGAGTTTTGTGTTACTTAATGGCATATCTCCTCCTTAGAGACAGAAAACTCAACTCCCTGAATTTATTAAGGGTTCTTAGATAAATCATACATTTTTGTGAAGGGAAGTCAGATTGCAAGCTATTCCACCATTGTTTATTGTGTGCCCCAGCACATGCACTAATTGTATCTATTCTCACAGCTGTAATTTCAGAAGTGCCACCTCTGATGTCCCCAAAGGGCAAGGTCCCTCCATTAGCACCATTAGGCATTTTCTCCATGAGATAAAAGCCTCATTTGCCCACATCTGACTGAACCATGATTTTCAAAATCTTAAACAAATGCCTACAGAGCATCTGGATATGTAATTTGAATTTTATTTTAAAAGATGATATTAAATATTTAATAAAGATAATTAAATGTATATTAAAATGTATTCAATATTTTTTTTAATTTAGAGGCCCAAATAACATCCATCAAAGGTTAAATGAAACCAATACAGCTAGTTTAAGCAGCAAAACAAGTTACAATAAACTAATTCAGAACACTGAATCCTTAGGTTTGTATGTTGCCAAAAAAAAAAAAAAAATCCAGCATGATCCCATAACGGCACCACTGAAGACCCACATGGGAATGGAGGCCATTTTCCTTATACAGCTGTTAGAGGTTTGATTGTTTCTTTCCTAAGTGTATTTGGAATTCTTACCTGTGGTACCCAATCCCCTTTAAGATTAGTTAATTCTTTCTTTTTAATGGTAATATGATGTAGTAATTTATTTATGTGGCTCTTCCAGCCATAGACTTTATAAAACCCACCTCCCAAATTGGAAGGAATCATGCATTTTAGGGGGGCTCACACTTTGCTCTTTGTGGCCTAGTTGAGGTGCTGGTGAGGGCAGGTCCATGTGAACCCCCAAATCCAACTCACAGGGACACTATATGAAGATGTAGATAGGATTAAATTATTCAATTGTGAATGATTGTTAATAGGAATAATTTGAATATTAAAAATACTAGTCTCCAGTGCATAGGGATGCTGTCACTTTTCTGGGGATAAAAATGGACCCTCTCAGAAGCAGAAAAATGGAGGCTCACTACCAGACCGAGACAAAAAGTTGACTCAGTTGTGTATTGATCCTTTCTATTGAATCATATGAGTGAGAGATAACTTCTATTGGGAAGTTGCGAGATTTAGACAAACAGGTTAACATTGCTCAAGGAGTGCGTAGTGGTTAGAGTTGGGCACTGATCATCACGTGGTAGCTTAAAACCACCAGCAAATCTGGTTGTGAAAGACTGGGCTCTCTAAGGAAGGCCCGTCCCAGAAATTCACCTGGGGGTGCTATGCTCTCACTCGATGACTGTGAGAGTTTTATATTTTGAATGTCATTTTTGTTTCCCATATTTAAATATGAACTACAGTCTCTTGTGGTTTTTTCCATTTTAAAGTTACAAGTTATGTGAGGTTCATGAGAGTTTTAATATAGTTGAGTTCAGTATTAATATTGAAGTTCTTCCTTTTATTAAGCACTAATGATTAACTTGGGAAGAGTAGGACCCTTAACAATACTTTTCATTCTATACAATCTCCCTAGAGCTTGTCATATACTATGAGAAACTTAATTCTACTTAATTAAGCAAGAATTTATGCAATGCCTACTGTGTGCTAAGCATTAAGACAATACACAAAACGATATGACGGTAGTTAAGAGAATTATTGCTACAGAATCATAGAAATCTTTATTAAACGAAACACAAGACGAGAGCATTGCTTCTCTACACAGACATTATTTTCTACCCTACAACACTTCCTGCAATAATTCTGAGATCTTTGGTGTACACCATGTCAATATGACAGTTTTTAAGTGATGAAGAGAAATTTTTGATGTGATATTCTGCTCATTGTCTTTATAAGTGACCGAATCACTGAGTGGGAACATACAACAAAGATGTGGAAGAGACTAACTTGAGAAAAGTGAGTTCGCCATTCCTCTGGGTGTAATGCGACAGCTCTCTGACTCGAAATTGGAGAACCTCCTGTGAAGAACTAGGAGGGAAGCCTATGCCATATAGCTTTCCAATGCATAATTTGCATGTGAAAAGATGGCCAGGTATTTTCTTCTGCAGTCCTATTGATAGTTTGTGTTGCCAACCTTTGGGAAGCATTCAAGTACTTACTACCTCCTGCCAACAGCAACAACAGCATCACAAATATTATCATAAAGCCCCTGCCAACTCAGGGTAACCTTGGAGGACAGGATTGGTTTTTCCCCTGAGCGTTTACAAGACAGCCACTCTTGATGGGCGTAGAAAGTCCCGTCTTTCTTCCTGGACATCTTAGGAATAATTATATTGATGAACATTTAGCTAGATTGATTCAGTGATGGAAAAAAAAAAGAGAAGACATAAATTGCTAACACAGAGGGACAACACTAGTGAATAAATAGTTGTTAATATGAAATTTGAAGACATATTTCAAATGTATGCCTTTATTTCTCTCCCAAAATAGACTATTTGGATACATGATAAAAATTCCTAAAAAGAGAAACTACAGGAACAAATTCAGTAAGAAATAGGAATGTCAGAATAGATCAATTTTTAAAAGTTATTGAATCATCATTTTTATATTTTCCACAAATTCCAAGACTAGAGAACTCTATTCCCTAGTTATAAAAATTATTTAAAGAATGATACAAGTACATATAAACTCTGTCCCATATAGAACAATAGACATTATTTTTTAAACTAGACATTGATATCACAAAACAAGGAAGAGATCCAGCTTACGCCCACGCATGATGGTCACTGATGGATTCAAAAAGTATCTTCTGTAGTATCTGCTACAGAAAAGTATCGTTAACATTGTAAGCCCAGATTTTCTCAAATAAAATAAGCAAAACATAGCCATATGTTTTTATGTAAATAAAGGTTTACATAAAGTAAGTCAAATATATAAAGTAGGTAAAAAGCATTGCATATGGAATGTACTCCTGGAATGCAAGTTTGACACCCCACACTTAAATCAACAAAACAGTCCATAATAATAGAATGAAAGAGAGCAACTAAATAAATTTTTAATTAGCTAAAATAATTACCCACCTATAATAAAATTTCTCAACAAAAATAATAGAATAATATGAAACTTACTTGATAATTAACATCTACAAAAATATTATAATACTAATGGTTATTTGTTAACTTGGCCCGGCTAATATTTTCTGTGGCTTGTCAATTAGTTTGTAGTTTGGCAGTTGTATAATGATATATATATCCCCCATGATGATATCAAATATAGGAGGGGTACCCCTTCCCACCCCCTCCAAAAGAACCCCAGGAAAACTCCATTGGGTGTTTTCATAGTATGCATTTTTCCCTCTAGGCTAGCATCAATCAACTTGCTTTGACTCAATGGAGTTAGTGCACCCAGTGGTGTCGCCGGGGCCCATTCTCTCTGGTGACAGTGGATTTTTCCATAAAAAGTTTTGTTCGAACCTCATTTTGTTGTGATGGCCAATTTAAGAGAATGGCATATGTCACTGATATTTTGTTTCCTGCTCAGGAAAAAAATGGCACAGAAACTATTGTGATGTTGAAGACAGATTACAAGGACAACACTATGGAAAAGACTCAAGTTTACGAATGATTTTCTCATTTCTAAAAAGGTGAAATGGTGATAGATGGCAAACCTCATTCTGGACGTCCATGAACTTCCTGGGCCAATGAAATTATTGAGCCATAATGTGTTTAGAGTTCATTCCTTAGGTCCGACTGTTAATCACACTTTCCATTTAGAGAGGTTATGAAAAGATTCCTTGACAACGTGCGACCAAAAGGCCCTTGTTTGTGGCAGAAGAGGGATGGGTTCTGTCACCAAGGCAATGCACCTGCTCGTGCAGCCATCTCAGTGCAGCCACTTTTGGAAATGATGGCATGGCTCTCTTGTCCCATATGTGTGACTTCTTTTTGAAGAGGGACAAACATTTGACACCATAGAGGAGGGGAAGAAAAAGAAAGTGAGGTGCTCTCAGCCACATACACAGATGAGTTTGAAGAACGGAATCACAGCTCTTACAAATGAATTAACTGTAATGAAGAGGACTTTGAAGGTGAGAAAGTTTTTTGTAAACAAGTAACGTAAATTACTCAATGATAATATTTGCTATGAACTACTAAAAGGCATTGTTCCTTTGCCTTGAAACAGTGTCAATATGCCATTCCACTGCTTTTAAGTGAACTTTTAGCTTTTCATCGTCAACAGCAATGGACATCAAACTGGCTATAGTAATGAGTGGCACTTGCATTGTTTTCATAGTTTTTAATCCTGGTTTACATGGATCATCTGCATTACAGATTCAAAGATATGGTGTGTACATAGTAGTTGGGAATACTACCACGTTAACTCTCCAAAATGGATCAGAGAGATACAGGAAAGCAGTTAATGACGTAGGTGACAAAAACTATTATTACAAACCTTCTTGAATAAATTATTTTCAATATTTTTATCTTGTCAATTTTTCAGACTTGTCATATTTTCCTTATTTGTCAATTTTAATTGCTATGCTCTTGTTTCTCTTAGAAAGTATTTGTCTAGCTCTTTTACAGGTATTTCGGAAATATGTGCATGTATACATATATAAAGTTCCCTTTTCAATGGTTATATTTAATTCATTATTTTGTCATTTTAAGTTTACCCATGAATTCTGTATTCTCTAGAGTTTCCTCTATTAGCAATACCTTGCACTAGTGTGATACATTTTTTTTGTCATTAAAGAACCAACTTGCTTTCATAGTTTATATCCTGGTTCATTTTTTTATTTTTCACATGGCAGCTTAGTGACCCAGCAATAAGAACTCAGCCATTAATCAATTGCTTGACAATTTGAGCCCATCATGAGATCCACAGGAGAAAGACACAGAAACTAGAATTTGCAATCTTGAATTGATAGGGCTGGGGAGCATTTCGTATGCTCTCACCATGGAATCCTATGTATTTCAAATGCTCTGCTAGCTCCAAACAGTAACAATCACAAGGTTTAGCAAATGCATGATGTCACTACCCAACCCTGGATGCATGTGTTCATATTTTTAAAGGTAAGTGTTATCATAAAAATGCACAATGATACAAATCATGGTTTCTATAAAGCAATTATTTGGGCTAAACTGATAATATATTCTGTGGTAAAGGTGAGAGTATCACATTGAAATAAAAATGGTATTGTGGCAATCTTATGCTCTGGTGGCAATTTGGTCAAGAGTGAACAGGTGGAGCCTATTTGTCAATCTGGAGATAGTCAATAAAACCTCTGTGTGGGCATCTTCATTTCATAATAATTGGGTAAAGAACTCTTTTAAAAAGAACAGAATAGATGTTCTTGCAATGCCTGATTTCAAGGGTGACCACACAGCCACAGATGTCAAAGCAGCCTGACACTGGTATAATGATAGGTACACAGATAAATGCATCAGGACAATAAACCCAGAAATAAAAATACCCACATATAGAAAACTGATTTTTGACAGTGGCCAAGAAATTGGTCTTGATACACACAGTTGAAAAATGCTAGTGCTAATGAAAGATTCGCCAAAGACCATAACATATTTTTTGTTTTTCCCATGTCCTAAGTTTATTTCAACTTTAATCAAACAAAAACAATAGTCAAATACATATAAGGAGTGTGTATGCATTAAATTTAGTTTTTAGAAATGGTTTTCATTTCCCATCATGTTTACAGAATGAGATACAGAATGAATAACTTTATGAAATGTGGAAAACTTAAGTATTCTTCATTTTAGTTTAATTTTTGTTTGTTTTCCATTTAATCTAGATTCAGAGTAAAAATTAAGGTGATGCTAAGATTATGTTGTGACCATGCCAGTAATTTTATCTCGTGTGAATAGTTGTATCCAAGGCTGGGAGCTTCCAGCTGTTCACCCATTTGGCTCACATTTAAGAGCAAGTAGGAAATCACACTGCAACACTGCCAGAAGATTCCAACTGCCAATATATACAGCCAATGATGCTGAGGAAACCATACGGTGAGGTTAGAAAGAAGTAGATCTGAGAGCATTTTCTTTTACTTTCTCATGTATACGCTGACATGTCACAATGAAGAAAAGTCATGAAAGTGAGAAAATTCAATAATTAATAAACACTTTTATTCTTTTAAAATACATTATATTTCATATTTTCTAGTGAGTGATTTGGGCCCTAGTAAGCAAAGTCAATATAAAGTACATTTCATGGATCCTTTTTTTAAACATAGTAAACTTATGAACACAAAATTTATTTAAAATATACATTATGGATAAAACCAATTCAAATCGCATATAGCACATTCATCTTATTTATGTAAAATGCTTTATATAAAGTGCTTTAAGAACAATCGAATGCTACAGTGCATGATTTTACATAATCAAAGCTGCCTATGTGTTAAAGTTAATATACAGTATACACTAAAGTTCATTTAGTTGAATATGTTCTTTGAATATATTATTTGAAGTCAGTAGCATGGATTTTAATTACACATGCAAGTATTTTTATCATAACTTAAATTCAGGTACTAAGGACGCCATCGTATTCTAAGTTGTGCAGAAGTTTTTAAGTGAGGGAAAGGGATTACTGAATCCTTAATTACACCACAGAAATCTGCTACAGTGGATAGTAGCAAAGCTTTCTTAGCATAATCAGCTCCTGCATAATTGACTCCAACTCATGAAGATTCCATGTGTGTCAGAAAAGACTGTGTTCCCTAAGGTTTTCAATGATGAATTTTTCATTGTCTTTCTGATTCGGCATTTTTTCCCTCAGGGAGTCTGAGTGGACTTGAACCCCCTAGCATTCAAGCTTTCAATTAGCAGCTGCATGGCAACACTTAGGGACAAAGATTTCATAGGCCATTTTTAATGCAGAGAAATTTCAGATTTTGGCCCTTTTGGTGAGCACACATTACAGGGTTAGGGGTGAGTCCCGGTGGCTTGCTGCTTACTCATTAGCCTACGATATGCAATGTCAGCAGTTGGAAACCTCGAGCTGCTCTGCAGGAGAAAGAGGAGACTCTCTCTTTCCTGACAAAGTAGTCAGCGCAAAGATCCAGAGAGACAGCTCTACCTTCTGGAGGTCATAGCAGTGACTTTTTCTCATTGTCGTTATTGATGCACTTGGATATGGGATATTAGAGTCGGGGACTGAGATTACAGAAGGTGTTCTTACTTTACCCTTTATCCCTACTCTTTTTTTAACACCATTTTAACTCTACCGTCCTAGTGTTGATTCTAACTCATAGCATCTCTACAGGACAGTTAGACATTCTAAAACTATAAATCTTTAATTCAGTAGACTATCTCACAAAGCTGATATTTTTGCATTGGTGAACTTTCAGTTAATAACCCAACACTTAATCCAGTGTCCCACTAGAGTCCATTTGCTCTGCTATAGCTATACTGAATTCCTGGCTGTTCTTTGTACAAACCAGACACACATCAATGTTAAGGGTTTGATTATTTGTTCCACTCTTGGAACAAATTCCACCTCATTACTCAACATGTCTATTGACTCATTCGCAGTCCTTCTATCCATCCACATTTCACTTTCATCACGAGTCCTACACTTACTTGTTGCAACTTGGTGCCATCAAGTAAGCTCTTTTCCCAGAGGCGCTATGCACAGCAGAATAAAGCACTACATGGTCCTGCGGCATCTTCACTATTATTTCGATGCCTCAGTCCATTGATGGAGTCACCATGTCACATCATCTTAATGAGGGCTTCCTTTTTATGCTGCTCCCCCACTTGATTTTAATCAAGATTATGATGTCCTGCTCCAGATATTGGTCTCTCCTGACAAATGTGCAAAATAAGTGAGACAACATTTTTCATTCTTGACTCTAAGGAACATGTTGGTTCTACTTCTTCTAATAAATTATTTGTTCTTCTGTTTAACAGTCCATGATACTTTCAACATTCTCCAACACAGATGCATCTATTTGTCCATGTTCTTTCTTATTCATTGCCCAACTTTTCCGCCCAACTTTTCCATGCAAATGGTGCAATAGACCTGGTGCACCTTAGTCTTCAATGTAGCATTCTTGCTATTCAATAGTCTAAAGCAGTTTCGTGTAGCATATTTCCCAAATTTAACACACCCTTTGACCTCTTGACTACTGTCTCCATGAATATTGATTGTGGATCCAAATAAGACAATCTTTGACAACCTCTATCAATTGTCCATACATCAGAATGTATCTTAGTGGTTCAATTGTGAAGATTTTGGTCTTCCTTACATTGAGTTGTAACACATACTAAAGGAACACTCCTTTATCTTAATTAGTACATGTTTCAATGCCTCCTCACTTTCAGCAAACAAATTTGTGTGATGTACACATCGCATGTTAATAAGCCTTCCTCCAATTCTGATACTGCACTCTTCTTCATATAATCTCAAATCTCTGATGTTTTGCTCAGCAGACAGAATGAGAAAGTATGGTGAGGAAATAATCTGAATGCACACATTTCCTGATTTTAATCCATGCAGTATTCTATTGTTACAATCACACAACTGCTTCTTGATCCTTGTACAGTTCTGAATAAGCACAATTAAGTGCTCCAGAATTCCCATTTTTCTCAAATGCATCCACAGTTTACCCACAGTCAGATGACTTGAGACACAAGTAAGCACCTGCAGGATATTTTCTGCTTTGAGTCAAGATCCATCTGGCAGTGGCAATGATCTCTCTCATTCCATATCCTCTTCTTGATTAGGCCTGAACTTTCTGGAAATTCAGAATCCCTGTCAATTGTGCTGCTGCAATCATTGCTAGATGATCTTCACCGTGATGCCTTTGATATTGTTCCATGGATTGAGAATTATGGTAGGTTACTTTTCTTTGTAATGGGCACAAATACAGATATCTTCCTGTCAGCTGTCTCAGTATCTCTCTTTCAAATGTCTTTGTATAGATTACTGGCTTCTTCTCATTTTTCTTCAGTCTCTGGAAGCACTCCATAGATATTCTGTCAATTCATGGAGTCTTGTTTTTGGCTAATGTATCGGTATAGTGTGAAACTCTTACCCTTTACCTAGCTTTTGAAAACTGAAACCACAACCCCACCACCACCACCACCACCATCTGCAGTAAGTAAACCATACTGCCTTTACCTTACTCTTCATGGTACTCATAACATGCTTTATCATTATATAATTTTGTCTTTCCAATAGCTAAGTGAATTATTATGTATACTGGTGATTTTTTTAATGCTACCCTTTCAAATATATGCACCTTGATATCAAGCATGTGAGTATTATTTTAAACTAAAAAACAATGTCTGGCACATGATAGACTTTTTTTATATGAAGGACTAGTGAGTAAATGCTTTAGAATGAACTCTATATGGACTGATAGAAAATTAACAGTGGTAGAATTGACAAAATTATACATGAATAACCACAAGGAAAATTTTTATTAGTGCTTAAGTTTAACTTATATATGACCAGCATATTTATTCAGTAATAATTTTACCAGCATCCTGATTCTAGCCCAAATATCTATGCCCATTTTAACTTAAAACTCTTATGTTGCTCTTGGAATCTTGACACACCCTTCATTATATTCTCATATACATACCCATGGATGTTTTACTATTTTTTTTAAATCACTTTATTGGGAGCTTATACAAATCATCACAATCCATACATCCACCCATTGTATGCAGAGTACATTTGAACATACCAAATATGTAAGTAGAAAGAAAATGGTTTGAAAATGGTGATGGCAACAAATGCTTTACCTTTTTTGTGTAAAATTTTGAGGAAAAATTTAAATTAATTTATAGATCTTCAGCTGCATTTTTTTTCTTACAATTTCAATAATTATAATGATCTCTGTGCATAAGTTAACATACAAAGTAGTATTCAAAAGAATGAAATATGTGCATGAAGAGAGCTGTAGGGCAGTGTAGAATATAAAATATTAATGATTTATAAATTATCAAAGGTTCACTAGGGAGGAGGACTGTGGGGGGGGGTTAAAAAATGAGGAGCTGATACCAAGGGCTTAGGTAGAAAGAAAATGTTTTGAGGATGATGATGGCAACAAATGTACAAATATGCTTGACACAATGGTATGGATTATGATAAAAGTTGTACGAGCCCCTAATAAAACAATTTAAAAAAGAAAAAAGAATGAAATGCAAGATAGTACTGTATAGTAACCTAAGAAATATAAAGACAAAGTCGAATTATATTGATTTTTGTGGTGACTTTAGATAATATATGAAACAATTCATATTGATTGATAGCTGGCCAACTTTCCTTTTTACTAAATTTACCTGCATATTTTAGACTTCTTTCTGGCATTACTATTCTATTTGTAAAATGATCCATAAGTAACCTTCAAAAGCCCTATTCCTAGTGTATGATTTTAGTGAAGCATCTACATACCACTATTTACTAATTTTATGCTTATAAATGCCATGACCTAATCCGAACAAGTGATTTAATTCCTCTGTTTAGATATAAGATCCTGTCCAATATGACTAAAATTTTGTCTCAGATGAAAATGATCTATGACTTAAAATAATTTATGATAGCATTTATAATTTCTCTTGTTTTAAGTTCATAAAATTATTTAAATTACTAATTATCATTACATACTATTGTAATGCTCCACTAATTTTGCATTATTCTGTATAGAAGTGTTCTTGTTCTTCCCTAAGTTCTATTTGAACATGTTTGATCACCTGGTCACCTTTACTTTCATTTTTAGAACATTTAATTGTAATTTGAGTGACAATTTATTGGGAAGATTTCTTGTCTATCCAGCGATTCATCTATAGATTGCACATTAATTGCAATCTCCGTGTTGCAACACCCCTCCTCTCGACTGTTCATGTGTTTCCTAGTCCCACATTGATTCTTACCTATGACTTCCTGCTTACTGAACTTTATCTCTGGGTAAAGAGTACAGTTTTTATCTTAATTTTTTAATTTTTTTTTTTTTTAGACATCACTGCCCTCAGGTGGTGGGAGTAGGAGGCCCAGCCTTTGCTCCTGGGAACCAGAATCGAACCCCCATCCCAGTGGGCCGCAGTCCCGTGCACAACCACTACGCCACCGGGACTCAGCCCCCAAAGAGTACAGTTTTGAGAAGCCAGGATGTTACTTTGAGGAGTACATCATGCCTGGTTCAAGCCATGATATTTTTGATTCCCTCATATGCATGTTGAATAATGAAGACCTAAGAAAAATCACTGCACTGGAGCACTGGTTTTGACAAAGACTACTGAAAGTGTCCTGGCCTGTCAAGAGAACAAACAAGTATATGCTGGAAGATGCACAGGAGAGAGCGCCTTAGAGTCAAGGATGGGAATTGTTTGTCTCACCTACTTTGGACTTGTTATAAGGAGAGACCGGTCCTTGAGCCGGACATCACATGTGGTAAGGAAGAGAAACAGTGCAAAAGCAGGTCCTCAAAACGAGGGACTGACATACAGGCCGAAACACGGGCTCAGACATAATTGTAAGGATGGCACGAGGTGAGTTGGTGTTTTTTCTGTCCAACGTAGGATCACTGGCAATTGTAACTTCCCTACAGCACCTAACAATAAAAAAAAGATTTATGTTTAATGTATATGAATGCTCTGGCAATCTTTTCTCTCTGGTTCTGTATTTTGCTTCTGGCTCTCCATCAATAGACATCTGCTTCTCGGAAAAACAAAAACAGTCTAGTATCTAACTTGTCTCCTCAGTTTCCTCTGCCTCGTGAGCCAGGAACTTGACTTCTGATTCATGTGTTTGCAGCCCCCAAAGAAATCTTCAGAGTGACACAAACCCATTATTTGGGAAACTTCCAACTTCACGACTGAATGAGCCATTTCTGTGATGGTTCTTTATATTGATGAGATATTGCAGCAAGTTGCATAATCCAAAAGTGATAGTAAGAGGATTGAAAGAAAAAGTACGTAACGTGAGCGATGCTGTGTGGAAACGTTAGCTATGTGGCACATCTTTTACCTCTGCTTGTAAACTTAAAAAAAAAAAAAGAAGAATCCATTGCTACTGACTCAATGCTGACTCACAGTACCCCTGTCCTCCGGGGTACACTCATCCCTGTGAGTTTCTGCGATTAGAACTCTTTATAGGAATTGAATGCTTCGAAAACATGACGGGACACACACGAAAACAAAATTATTTTCTCAAAGATATGCACTTAGGTTTGTGTTGTTTTTGTTTTATGAAGCAACCTTATCACCTTCAAAGTAATCACCATTATATGAAATATTTTTGTCACATCTGCGATTCCCTTCTTGAAAGCACTTTTCAATCTCATCTGTTTGAATAGCTGATAGCACCCCTCTCGTTCTTTTCTCCCCGTCTTCTATGTTATTGATTCACTGTTCTTTCCAGTGCCTCTGCATGCACAGAAACAAGAAGTAAGGAGGAAGGGCAAGTGAGGAAAGTGCATAGGACTAGAGAGGCAGCAGGTGCATTGTCATGGTGGCAAAACGAGTCCCTGTCTGCCCCAGAGCAGGCCTTATTTGTCACACACCCTTCTTTTCAGAACATCTTAAGTAAAAAGCTTGATTAACACTCCAACCTGGTGGAATGGCCTCCAAATGCACTACCTCCCTCACAGCAGAAATCTAAACAAGCAGTGTCTTGATCTCTGATTTTACTGACAGTTTTCTTTGTAATAAACCTCCTACCATCTTGTTATACTGCTTTCTCCTCAGTCCATCTTCTTAGTTTAACATAATCAGAACCTTATGGGTGCTTAGCATTGAGTTTCTCTTTATTTATGGGCTTTCTGGTCATAGACTTGTAGTTCTGGCAAAAAACAATAACATTAGTCTAATTTATATACATTGTAAGTATTGGGTACTTTTGCTATGCAAACCAAATACATAATGTCCTTGCAGTTTTAGAAACTTCTTAAGGAAAATGAACAACTTTAAATCCTTTCAGAGAATCATCAATCAATAAGCACATCAAGTGACTTTGGCCTACCTAGATGATCTGTCAGTTCTGACAGTCTAAATTTCATAAAGGGAATAATCCTACAGAAGATGAGCAAGTCTTCAGTAAAACCAAAAAGATCATGGAGTGGAATGTGTCCTTTGAAGCAGGGTTTCTTGTACTGAGAACTTCCACAGCTCAGGAGTGAGATGGCAACTCTAGAGATGAGAGCGACTCAATGAGAGTACAGGAGCACAAGGGGAGGACGGTGGGTTTTCTGACCCATGAATTTGAGATACTGGCACCTTTAGAATGGAGCTTTACTTGTATTGGTGGTTATATTAGGATTAATAGAAACCACTCAGCAAATAGCGCTCAGGCCATCAATCAGGACAGTTTTCTACTGTGACCCTCTTACTTATTCACCATTGTGCTTGTCAGTGGTAGTTGATGTTGCCTTCTGTCCTCCATGACTTGTTATTGAAGACTCAATACCAATTGTCTATGATGGTATAGAAATGGTGTAGGATATTGAAAAATAATCTTTATATTGAAATAAAAAATTAAGATCAGACTATGTTAGAAAGCATTTCTGAGTGGTTAAGTATGAATATAAATTTAAAACCAGTCAACATATATTCATGGCATTTAATGTGTACATTTCAATATGTACATCATCATTGTGATGGGATTTGCATTATAAAACAGCTTTTTGAAGGAAGTATCATTTCATTTGATACAAGGGGATATATGACATTTAATTTTTGAGAAAAGAAGCAGTCCATAAATAATGTATATATTTGACTATTCTTTCTTACAGGAAATTTTTTTAATGCCCTCTAAGAAACAAAATAAGAATGATAGACTGTTCAAATGGCAATGGCATGGGTGAGTTTTTTGAGAAATAAAAATACGGAGGTGCTTTAGGAAAATTAATTCATATCTACATGAATAGTATATGACAATAAAGCAATGCATGTGGCCTACTTCAAATTTATTTCAAGTCCTCATTCTCTGTATTATTCAGGGGTGGACCTACCATTTTTGACAGTTGGTTTTGTACAAATTCCAAATGAGAATGATTTCAAGTATTCAGAGTAAAATTGGTTCATATTCTTTTAAAGTTTATGACCTCGTTTACCTCCAAGATGTCTCTGGGTAGTTTGAATCAATAACTTATTATTGATTGATTGGTGCTTAAATATATTGACCACATCAAGTCTTGGATTGAACTTTGAAAAGAAGGTTGATTTTATTAGCTGGGGAGACTGAAGTACATATCTGGCTTATTATGAGCTTCAATGACTAGGGTTTTCTTCAACAAAATTTACTATAATAAACTGAATGTTTTATGAGACAAGTGTGGTAAGACTATGATATATTCATGAATCCAGTTCAACTCTTTAAGGTTTCTTCTTTTTTGTTTTCTTCTGTTTTATGTACTCATTGAATACATAAAAGTGCAAAGTAAATCAAAATAAATCTGATTCCAGTTACTTATAATTTATGCAGTAATAGAGGCTATTTGGAGAAAAGTGCATTACTAGTATGTGTCAGGACCACATTTACTGTAAAGATATTGCTGTCACTTGTGTTCACTGTAGTTCAGTGAGTGCCATGGGAGGATGTACAGTAATTGGCCTATGGCATGTTCTCAAATTACTATAAGTCCCAGGGTCTCCATAAATCACAAGTTCAAATGCACTCATTCAACAATTTTCATTAGAAATACATACAAGAAAATTTTACATTGAAAATTTTCTTCTAACAGTAATTGTTTGACTCTATAATTTATTGAAACAAGTAACTGTAAGTAGCATTTTGAGAAATAAACACATGCTGACCTTAGCAGGATTATAGAAAAGGTAAATGGAAAAATTACTGAAGAATGAAAAAATGGTTTGCATAGTTTGATAAATTCCAAGTGATAATTCTTTCATTTGTCAATATGTAATTGGACAATTAGTATGAGCAAAACAAACCAAAAATCCAGCTTAAAGATTATGCTAACTTGAAAGATGTGAGATGATAGTCTTAAACAAGGGAAGTAACTTAAGAAATTGTAAATTCATATTCTAAAATCTTTCATCAAATTAAAACAGTTAATTAATTTTGAATAACATATAACAAAAGTAATACATCCAAAGCTAAAGTTTAAAAAAGAAAGGAGTCCAAAGGTTAATAAAAAGAAAAAACATCCCTTAGACTAAGGTGTTTATAACACAAAGGAAATTGAAGAAGACTGCATGCAGGATGTAAAATGCAAGCACACACATAATGTAGAGATTCCAACTCAGAGCATCCTTATGTATATCAGAGTAGACTGTGCACCAGCTTCTTCAGTAGCTAGTTTCTAGAAACTGATCGCCAGGATTTTCTTTTGAGGAACAAGAGCATTCAAACCTCCAAGTCAAGATAGTAGCTAAACACCAATGAACTGTTATTTCCACCCAAATATCCCCCACAAGAAATACAAATGATTACCTTTTGTTAAATTTCACTTATCAGATAAGTTATAAAAATTTTATTATCAATATATAAATATTCAGTAAGGATAGAACCATTTTCATTCTTCATGATTCTATACAAAGTCTGTCACTGCTTTAGATCTTAAAGGAGCACACAGCTTCATCTTTCTCCTATGAATCCACTGGTACATTTGAGCTGTCATTCTTTTTTTTCCCCTGTCATTCTTGAGGCCAATGGTCCAACACTTACCCCACAAAGCCACCAGAAGCCTTTTCAAAGAAGGGTCCATGTGTCACCTCCCTGACAGGAAGCCAATTCTGACTCTTAGCAACCCTAGTGTTAAAAATGGAACTTCCTATTTGTGTCTCCAGGACTGGAGATCCCTGTGGGAGAAGAAAACCTCATCTCTTTTCCACAAATTCATTGGTGCATGTGGCAGTCATGTGCTTATGTTAATTTTATGATTGAAATGTAGGCGTGGAGTCTAGCCTGTTAATCTGGAGATAGCCATTGAGCAGTCAATGAGGCTTCTATGTGGGCATGGCTTTCTCCTGAGACTTCTGGGAAATCTCGCGATATTTCCCTCCTGAAGATGAGAAGCTATCTTCCCCAGTTGTAGGGAGTTAGTCTCAGAGGCAATAAGTCACGAAAAAGACAAGATGGCAGAGTCCGAAAAGCTGGAGGAGCCAGTGGAAAGACCACACACGGCTTTGCCCTGATGGAGCCAGAACTCTGAAGCTGGAGCGGCATGCTGTTGATGGACCCTGAGCCCTGGAAGCAAGGAGCCATGGGGAGACCCCTGCCAGCATCGTGATTCTGCACCCATTGACTTGTGACTTCGTGAATCAGGAGACTTTGTAGACTGATTTCGGGCATATGGGCTAATATCGGACTTATGACTTTGTACTGGACTGGCTTGGGATGCCTTCTCAGTGTCACATTCCTTTTGTATATAAACCCTTTCCTTATATCTATATGCGTGTCTTTGAAATATGTTCCTCTAGTCTACCCGGACTAACACAGTGCATATGAACTGCTGACATTATATTTAGCAGCCCAATAAGTTTCCCTTTACAATATCAGAGTAATTTTCCAGAGATGATATGAGAAAAAAATCTCTTGTGCCTTAGAAAATGTGGAGCAATATTTTAGAGATACAGTCATTCTTTCAATATATGGCTATTAGGGACATGGAGAAGTAACACAATGTGAATATGTGTATTATATAACACATTCAGAGATGATGAATTGAGATTATGTACTTAATTTGAATTTATATACATATAGAAAAGTGTGATATATTATTTATTGTCATTCAGAGGACCAGTATTTGGATGATTACATGAATAATTTTAATAGAAAAATCAGGAGAAAACCGTATATAAGCACAACTTGAATGTGTGATTCCTGAGGGTACCTCCTCCATGAGAAGGGGACTCTTTGGATACATGACTCTAGCTAGAGAGAATCTTTATAAAAACTTTTGAAATGCATTAGAGGCATGTCAGACAACACTAAGATTGCAATATACCAAATTGCAAAGACATAACACTGCATACATAAATGTTTCAGGGCTGAGCCCCAGTGGCATAGTGGTTGTGCGCGGGACTGAGGCCCAAAGGGATGGAGGTTCAATACTAGCAGCAGCTCCACAGGAGCAAAGGCTGAGCCTTCTCCTCCCACCACCAGAGAGCAATGACGCTCCCCCCCCAAAAAAAAACAAAAAAAAATGTTTCAGATGAACTCAATTGCTAAAGTAAATAATATTTTATAGTGTTAAGAACCTAAATACTGATGAATTTTATTCTTGTGTCTACTAAAACAAAAAGGAAAAGCTATTATAATTATACCCCATGTTAAAAAAGAAAGACAGACAATTCTTTTTGGAAGTCCCTCTTTTAATATACCCATGAACTTCTTCAGTTTGCTTTCCTAGGGTGTAATTTAGGTGCCATTATTTTTAAGTGACATTGAATGGGTTCAAGCCCACACTGCCTTTTGCATTCCGTGCCATCCTGACAACGGTTCTTATGCTTGAGCTCATTGTTGCAGCCACTGTGCCAATCCATCTCTTTGAGAGCCTTCCTCTTTTGCTGCCCTCCCCCACCCCAAACACACATGTACTGCTTTTACTAATAATGATGTGCTTATCCCATGACAGATATTTCCTGATTACAATTCCAAAGCATGTAAGATGAAGCCGTGCTATTCTTGCCTGCAAAGTGCATTCATTATGACTGTACTTCTTTCAAGATACATATGTTTGTTCTATCTGCAACCCACAGGACTTTAAATATTCTTTGTCAGTATCATAGTTCAGGTGTATTACTTTTTCATTGGCCATGCTTATTCAATGTCTAACTTTCACATGCATATGAGGCTCTTCCCTAGTTAATTAATAATCCAGGTACTGTCTTTGCACTTTAATCTATACTGGATTTCATAAAGAGATAGAAAAAGGAAGTGAGAGACACATAAACTTGAAAAACAGTGGCAAAATAAAACAGAAGGACATCAATCTAAATGAAAGCAAAAAAATATTTGCAGGAGCAGAAAGTCTTGTCTTTCTCTAGTACAGCAGGTGATAGTTTTGAATCTTATAGTTTGTAACCCAATGTTTAATCCACTAAGACAACCAGGGTTCCAACTCAATGGTAAAGAGTTTGGAATTTGGGTGTTTTTTTTTTTACTTATTTATATATTTTTCTGGACATTGACTTTTTTGTTATCATTCTATTTCTATTGTTGCTTCATATTACAATGTCTTGTTTTTTGTACATATTATTATCTCCGCAGGTTTATCTAGATAAGATTGACTGAATGAACAGTCTGGAGGAGAAAACAATGGGACTGATGGTTCTGGGGAAACATGGAAGATGGGGAGGTGTGGGCATGCAGCCCCTGACGTAATTTTTTGTGACCACAGTGCTCTGAAATAAAATGAAAATAGAAAATAGGAAAAAAATTGTTATGAAGAAAATAACACTTACCAGAAGTCCAGGAAATACCGTACTCACAATTCACTCATAACATTTTATTTCAGAGTATCATGGGCCACAAAATATTACCTCAATGGTTGCATGTGGCCCACAGTCTGCCTGCCAGTTTGACACCCCCTACTCTATGTTACTGATGTGATTCTCTGTGTCCTTAAGTCTGTGGCTAAAGTTTGTTAATTTGCTACTGGATTTTGTTATTTCATTCCTTCAGTCTTGTATTTCCCTGTAGTGTGTGACCTTTAGCTCCTCTATCATTTTATCCTGTTTTGTATTGCTCTCTTTATTCTGTATGACTCTGAACAGCATTCTGAAGATTTCTTTCTGTGGCTGATCAATATCTGCTTCTTTTTTGCACATTGTTAAATTCATTACTTTTTCTAGCATGGTTTTCTGTTTCTCCTGCTTTTTCATTGATGTTATTGGAGCTGGTTTCTGTATACATGTTGTTTTAGAGAATCCTGGCACCATGTTCCAGAGTCAAAGAGCACTGGGATCTCTCTTGGGGATTTGTCTGTGTGTTTCTTCGAAGTAACTGGAGGTAACTGCACTGGGTGTCAGGCTACAACTATGTCTTTCTATGGTTTCACTCTTACCCTGGCCAAACTGTATTATGTCATTTGGAATGTGAGTTGCAAAGTCCTCTCACAGGATGCTGGTAGGGTAGCTGTAGGCCCACAAGGATAGCATTTCATTGACTGATTGCTCAGGAAGCTGTAATGGTATGTCTCATGGGGCTTGAATGGTATGATGTATTTCCTTCTGCAACTGGATTGTCATAGAGGGCAGGTGGCTGTACCAGACTTGGTGGAGAGCACTTTTAATTTTCTGGACTGGAAGCAAGAGCTCAGGTAGGTAAATCTAACTGGATGCCATCTTCTTCCTCCATGACCACACATTTTGGTGGACTCACATCACTAAGATGAATTTCTCTTCAAGAAATCATCCCCTCTTCAATCACATTAGGAGTGTCCTCAGGCTTCATGAGAAATATTATCCATCTTCTGGCAGTATCTCCAATGGTGTTCTGCTTCCTATGGTTAGACATTCCATATTTGAGGAAATAGATTGATGAAAATAAGATCACTGTCATTGAGTCGATGCTCCATTATAGAAATGCCCTATTCATCCCTAAGAATACAACTGTTTATAGAAGTTGAAAGTGCAGACTTTCTCCAAAGGATCTACTGGTGATTTTAAACTTCTGATCATTTGGATCACAGTCCAAGGCATAAACACACCATCATCAGACAGTTCTTCCAAACTATGTATAACGTTTGCAGCAGATTATTTATCTGAAGTGGGAATTAAGTACTTTACAATTGTCTGATTTTAGTCTGGGAGCTCTGTTAAAATATACTAAACCAAGGTGATATTACTGGCATTTGAAATACAAGTGACATAGGTTCCAGAATCAGGGTAACACACAAGTCACCACAGTACAATAAACTGACAGGCAAATGGTGACAGATATCTTGAGAATCACAGGAGTTTCAGAACACTTTATTTCTTCTGGAACTTGTATATGGATCAAGAGGCAGTAGTGCAAACAGAACAAAGTCAAACTGCATTGTTTGAAATCAGGAATAATGTCTTTCAAGGTTGTATCCTCAAACCATACTCATTCAATCTGTGCACTGAACAAACCATAAGAGATTCTGGATTTTATGAAGTGTGGCACCAGCAGAATAGCTTATTAAACACCTGCAGTATACATATGACACAACTTTGCTGAAAGTGAGGAGAAATTGAAGCACCTGTTGATGAACATCATCAATTATAACTGTCAATATGGATTACAACTCAAATTAAGGAAGACCAAAATCCTCACAACTAGACTAATAGGCAACAATGTGATAAATGGAGATAGGTTGAAGTTGTCCAGAATTTTGTCTTGCTTGCATGTACAATCAGTTTTCTTAGAGGCAGCCATACAGAGATCAATTATGTATTAAATTCAGTAAATTTTCTTCCCAAAACAATTTTAGACTATTGACGTGCAAGGATGTTACTTTGAGGACTAAGGTATGCCAGACCAAGCTATGTGTATTTTGTCAGGTTAATTAAAAACAAATCCAGAGACACTCATATATGTTCAAGAATGGACTTTATATCAGTAAGTAAGTAAAAGTCAAGAAAACCTTTCTTCCCAGTCCACCTCAAATCAGTCCACCTCAAGCTCTTTTATTTGTCTATATGCCACTCTTCAGACTCAAGCAATAACATGCAATTATGCAGAATGAAGGGCAATTGCAGGCTGGAGGGTGTAAAATCTTGTGGATCAAAGGTTGATGGAAACATAATATGGTTGGGACAGCTCTCAGAGTGGCCAAGATGAAGGAAAGAATGCAGAGCAAGGGGTGGGTGGTTGCCCCAGCACTCCATATGAGAAGACCACACCCACAAAGAAGCACCATCCTGCTCTTACACTTTTATATATCATACTCATTCACAGGTTGGATACTGCTCTTACACTTTTATATATCATTAAGTAGACATACAATTATGTAACTACCACCCCATCATTGATTAGGGAAGACCATAGAAGAATGGATGCATTTGAATTGCAGTGCTAGAGAAGAATATTGAAAGTAGCATGGACTACTACAAGGAAAAACTGTCCTGCACTGGAAGAAGTAAGGCCAGAGTGCTTATTAGATGCAAGGATGGCAAGACTTTGGACATCTTGTCAGGAGAGATTAGTCTCTGGAGAATGGCATCATGCTTTATAAAGTGGAAGGGTAACACTATAGAGGAAGGCCCTAGAGGCGATGGATTGACATAGTGGCTGCATCAGCGAGCTCAGGCATACATACAATTGTGAGCCTAGTCAAAGATTGTGCAGCGTTTCATTCTTTTGTACATAGGGTCACGACGGGTCAACGCTGGCTATATGGCGCCTAACAATAACAACAACCTCTAAAGAGCATCCGAGAACCCAGAAACACAGTTCTTCCCTGTTCTATGGGGTTGTTGCAAATCAGAATTTACACGATACCAGTGAGTCTGAAACTTAAAACATGCTTCCGATTGCTCATCTCTAGGTGAACTCTGCGAATGTTTTAGAATCAAGTTTACCTAAATATAACAATAGAAATACTCTACTTGACGCAAACACTTAAACTTAATAGCTTATAATCCTCTATTTTTTTGAAAAAAAGAATATTAACTCTGTTTGCCTGACCAATTAGTTGCAAGTTCTTCATTTTCTTTCAGATGAAGACTGAAGGACAGATCAGTGACAACAAAATCAAGCACTTGAGTAGTCAGCTAAGATCATTGTCTTGGAATAATTTATCATACAAATGGTATCTTTAGGGCTGAGCCCCGGTGACATAGTGGTTGTGCGTGGGACTGTGGCCCACTGGGATAGAGGTTCAATTTCAGCTCCACAGGAGCAAAGGCTGGGCCTCCTACTCCCACCACCAGACGGCAGTGATGCCTAAAAAACAAAACAAAAAAACAAATGGTATCTTTAAAAATTTTTAATGAATATTTGAAAACAGCCTTCTACATAATTGAACCCTTTGTCAGTAGCCCATCACAATACCTAACAAATGTTACTTTTTCTTACAAAATCATAAGTTAGAAACTTTAAAGTTGGCATAATTAATATAACACACTAATTCTAAGAGCTATCTTTTTCTTCCACAATAAATAGCATAGTTCATATTTGAACTGCAGAAAAAGCTTAAGAAACTGGAACATAATCTCTTTTTCCTTTTGAAAAATATTAATAATATAGTGATCAAAATTTGAACAGTGTATATAATCTGTATACTTTATTTCAGCCTATAAATTTTGACATTACATATCAACATATGTAACAGACAGCTTTTTTTAAATTAATTTTTTATTTTTTTAGGCATCATTGCCCTCTGGTGGTGGGAGTGGGAGGCCCTTCCTTTGATCCTGTGGAGCTGGAATTGAACCTCCATCCCAGTGGGCCACAGTCCCACGCACAACCACTACGCCACCGGGGCTCAGCCCAACAGACAGCTTTTACACTACTTATCTGAACCTAGAGGAAAAATATGTAGAAGATCTTTGAAACTGCTCAGAGAATTCATCCCCCCCCAAAATTAATTAAATATTTGAAAACATATATATGTATATGTATATATATGTATATATAGAGTTAATTTTTGGTTTTACTTTTTTGTTTTCCTGGGTAGTTTTCCATCTAAAAAGAACCTACTGTAATTCTCATTTAAAAACATAAGTGTTATATTAGAACAGTGTTTAGTATGTATAAAGAATATGCTCGATGTATTGGTTTTTTCTCTTTACAAAATAAATTATATGTGCTAAGGGACCCAAATATATCAGAAAATGTGACAAAATTATAAGCAATGTTTAAACAATTATGGGGAAAATTGATTCAATTTGAATTAACAATCATTTTTTTACTAGTTTATATTATTATATAATATATTACTGTTATAATATATTATATATTGTATTAATTTATTATATATTATATATAATATAATATATATCAAGAGAATCAGAATGCCATTATAATTTTCTAACATATAATAATTTTATTTTTATATGTTTATTTTCCTCTTGTCAAAATGAGGTTTCTGTTTTAGTTTGTCTAAATATAAGTCCTTTTTATGTTATGTTCTTATCACTAAGCCTATGTTTTCATTTATAAGAGTTCATACTCTTGTATGAGCTCAATGTCTAATATTAAGACATTGATTTAAGTGAAAATACACAGAAATATGCTAACCCTATTGTCTCTTATTTTTGTCCTCTGCAATACATGATTCTCTTTACTCTCACAACTGCTCTCTAGAAGGCTGCCTTAGATAAATCTGTGTGTTTCTTTCAGTTTCCCATGTGTAGCTCTGTTATTCCTGCTCAACTATTTCATGATGCTCAATTCTGAGCTGACACTGTCTATGACCACTTTCTCTGAAGTTATAGTTGTTTCCATGTCACTGCAAGGTCAACTCTCTGGAATTGATTTACTCTCTGGGAATCTCTGAAGCTGTCACAAATGATTCTTTCAAGAGAATTAAATGCAAACAGTAACAGTGAGTGCTGTTGTGAGACCTAACAAATCCCTGGATGCAATACTTAATGAGACCTTTGTACTGTTCAGGTTTAAAGCTCAGTGGTTGTCAAAGTGGGTTAACTATCCTTTACTGTGAGTCCATATAAATACGTAAAGCATTTAGTATTTGTCAAATATTTACTTATAACTCATTTATAAAGAAGCATAGATAATCCTTTTTAAAAACTCACTAGAAAGATGAGCATTGAATTTTCTACTGTGCAAATTGAAATGCTTACCTTTCTAGTGATTTTTAAAAAATCACTTATTGAAAGATTCAACTGATGTTCTCATGAAAATTTATCTAATATTATACTATCAATATTTGCAAACATCTCCTTCTTGAGATATTCTGCTTACTACTGATGACCTGGTTGCTACAGACAAGCATCTTGGAAAATAATATATGATGACACTATAAAATGGGGTTCATACATCGTTTATACATTTATGCATGGGATATTTTAATTAGCTGAAATAAAAATAAAAAGTAACATGGACATTATTTAATTAACATCCTCAATACTACACATTGATAAAATCCAAGATTTACTGCAATCAAATTAGTGTTGACTCACAGTTACCCCTGTGTTTTTTTTGAGACTTTCAACTTTTATTTTGAAACTTTTAATTTTGGAGCGTGGGAGGAGGAGAAAGCTCATTCTCTCCTGTGAAGCAACGGATGGATTCGAACTCTCACAATTTGGATGGTCATGTAACACATGCCCACTACACCACCAGAGGTCCTTGCCTACTGGTAGGTTTGTGAAATTGTGATATGAGAAAATTGAGTTATGTTTGAACATAGATATGTATCTTTTCTATGTCATTTATGTACACTGTATACACCCAATTACTGTCAAATATGCCTCAAATTGCCTTTGTTGTTAAGGTCCATTGGGATTCACAGCAACCCCCTGTGCAGAGTAAGCAATCACTGCTCCTGCATCGTGTCCATTTGCTGCAATGTGTGAACCCAATAACACAACCACGGCCTCCGTCTTTTTCCCAACCCTCTGTTTTACCCAGCTGTCCTTCCCTAGTGACTTCCTCCTCCTGATAACATGTCAGAAGCTTGGCCATTTCTGTTCCTGAGGAGCATCCTGGATGCTTCCTGACTCAGACAGATTTGCTTGTTCTGCTGGCAGCCTGTGTCACGAATCTTCTTCACCAATACCATAATTAAGAAATATTGATGATTTGATGGTCTCCCTGATTCATTGTGTAGCTTCAGCATGCATATGAAGTGATTGAAAATAACATTGTTTGTCTTCAATGGTAGTTTGTCATTAAATACTCTAAAGAACTAAATACTATATAGAAACCTTTTGTAGCATAGTTTCCCCAAATTATAGATTGCTAAATTTCTTGACTGCTGTCTCTTTGGGTGTTGATTGTGGAACTATATAAAAGGAAATTCTTGACAATTTGAATCTTTTTTTTTGTTATTCATCATGTCTTTTTATTGCTCCCAGTATGAGGATTCTTTTTATAACTCCAGGTATATACCATACGGAGGTATGTAGTCTTTGGTCTTCAATCAGTAAGAACAAGTCCTCTTCACTTGCAGAAAGCACAGTTATGTCATCTACAATTTAGAGTTTGTTAATGAATCTTCCAAGGAATGTGAATGTCATGCTTGTCTTGGATTAGCTACTCAGCAGATTGTACAACTTATTGGATTAATTATACCATTTAGAAACTAAATAAATATAGATAAAACAAACAACCATGATGCACATGTTTCCTGATATTAAACCATGCAGTATGTACTTGATCTATCCAAATCACTATTTCTTGGTCTATGTACAGGTTAATGATATCAATAATTTTGTATGTCCATTAAACATATATAAACATCTTTCCGATATTCTCTGTTTTCAATTAAGATTCAACTGACATCAGAAATGCCATGCTTCATGCTAAGTCTCTAAGGAAAGACTAGAATTTCCCCATGCAGTTGTCAGGACTGTAATCTTTTGGGAAGCACCCTGCTATGTCTTTCTCCCACGAGCTAAATCATGGGCTTTTCAGTTAGCAGCTGACAAGGTTCCTTACAACATGGATAAAATATTAAAAATATTATCTTGATTTGGAACCAATGATAAATACAGTGTGTATATATTTGGATTAAAATGGACATTTTGTCCTAGGTAGATTGCAGATGTGAAAAGCCTCAGGGCAGGAAAGTAATGTGGGTGCTTTAACACATTCATTAATTAGTTTTTCTACAGAAATCCCAGAATGTAATTTACTCAACATCAGAATATGGCTGAATCCTAAGTTTAAGTGCTGAGTTTGAACAACTGTTGTTTTCCGCCTGTCTTCTAGGAGAGCACTGATAAGCAGTGAAACTGACGACTGTGGACATTTTAATATGCAGCTCACCTCTTTCACCCTTTGCCTCAGGGCACTTAGCATACTCTGCACAACCTGGACTGTGGGAGGATATGGAAGAATTCACCTTGGGGAAATTAAAACTGCAGAGACCGTCGAGGGAAATATGATTTCAGAGAATCCACAGACCACCATCGTTTGGCAGTATGAGTACAAGTCTGTATCGCTGTCAACTCAAAGGTTTGATTATTTCATAATTCTTGGGTAGCCACGTGCAATATAAATAACTTTTATTATTTCAGATGTGTCTTCTTCTAAGTCTAAATGAACTTGAACATGACAAAAGCAAGAATAATTATCATTGGCAGGATCTTGACAGTGAATAATGAGATTTTTTGTCCCATCTTCCATTAACCCCTCACCCCAATGCCTAAACACACACACAAACACACACACATCAAGCATTGTACCTTCCCCCACACACCCTCGTACATATGAGGGGCTCCCCCCCTCCGAAAAAAAATGGAAAAATTCCTCTGGGTGGCACTCTCCTAGTGTACAATTGTTCTGCTAGGTGAGCCTCAAGCAGCTCTCGGAGTTAGGTGACCCTTGAGTAGCACTCTGGGAGCAACCTAGCCATGTTTCCTTGGAAGGGTCTCTCGATCACAGAGAAATCTTTCATAAAACAAGTTTTGCACGAACTGATTTAAGAGAACAGTGTGTGGCTATGAATCTCTTTTCCCCTGCTCTTGCACAGAACTATAGTGAAGTAGAACACAGCTTTCAAAGACAGTGCTATGGGAAAAATTTGAGGGTATAAGTTGTTTTTTTTTTGTTTCAAACAAGTGAAATGTGGATGGATGACAAACTTCACTTGTGATGTCTGTCAACTTCTCCAATGGACAGAAACGCTGACTATTAGTGCATTTGGAGTCCATGCCACCAAGTTAGACTGTTAATGAAGCTCTTGGGAGTTTCTAAAAATATAGCATTCAGTATGCAAGAACAAGAAAAAATCCCTTGTCTGTGGCAACCGGGGAGGCTGATTTTGCCACCAAGACAATACACCTGTTCATGCAGTCATCTCACTGTGAAAGTTTTTGGCAAAGAACAGCATGCCTCTCTCACTCACTTGACCTCACTCTGGGTGACTTCTTTTTGTTTCTGTGAATGCAGAGGGACACAAAAAGGACTTAGAGGAGATGAAGAAAAAAAGAAGTGCTGTCAGACATCCTAAAAGATGAGTTTGAAAACTGTTTCCAGGAAGGAAATCAGAGATTTGACAAATATATTAAGTGTAATGAAGAGTACTTTGAAGGTGATAGGATTATTTTATTTAAAAAAAATAAGGATATAGTTTTGATGTTTCTAAGGCCTTTGGAGATTGTCTGAGACAGACTTTGAGAATGAATTTTGTATTCAGGACCTCTTTTAGGAAGCTAATTTAGGTATAGCATTTATGAAGGATTGTGTATAGACAGAACTTGAGCTGAAGCTACATGAGGCTTTTAATGATATTCCAAATTGAAGCAATGGGGGTTATGCCTTAAGGAAAGGGGAGAGTCCCTCTTGATTAAGGCAGTACTTTTCCAATGGGATCTACACTTAGGAAAAGTTTCCACTGTGATTAATAGGAAAGTAATACTCCAGCGCTGATGAAAACCACCAAGGCAGAATCCACCACACAGAGAAACTGCAAGATGTGTAATTGTGTATGTGTGAGAGTGTACCAAATAAAATCACAAACATCTATGAACAATGTCAACGATTTCATAAAACTACAACCAAAATCATGTATTTATTTAAAGTGATACTATTTAAGCCAGCTAAATGTTAATATTTTTCCTTTTATATTTTTCACTTTGAAATTGCTCATTTTAGGGTACAGAATAATATGTTTAATACAATTATTTAATTGGGGGAAAAGGGAAACTTAATTATTTGTACTGAATTGTTCCCATCCTCTTAGCACATGGGGTTAAGCATCGGGCTGCTTGCAGAGGGTCTGAGTCTGATGAGACAGTCCCAATAAAGGGGTAGAGTTAGTTGCCAAAGCCCCATGGGGTGCTTCTTCTCCATCTTACAGGGTATCTCTGAGTTACAATAGGGGCTGTTGTAGTGAGATTGGACTGATTGTTTTATTTCTTTGTGGCTCTGTTTTTTGATAAACATAATATTTAAAACATGATTTAAGAAAACATGATTTCTTTGAATAGAAAAAGAACACAATGTGAAAGATTAGAAATGACTAGAATTAGAATTAGAAAGGATTAAATACAGTGAAAATTGTAAATCACTTCTTAATATTTTAATATAACATGCTGTACCACAAAATTAAAATACACTCATTGCTCTCAAGTCAATTCTGATTAGTGATTAACCTATGTAGTATCTCTGAGGCTTAACATTTTGATGGGAAAAGAAGGGCTCCATCTTTCTTCTGGAGATTGGCTGGTGGATTTGAACCACCCACCTGTAGGTTAGCGGCACAAAGCTTACCCAACACTATGGCCAGGGCTCCTCAGTGTATCATAGACAGCGAAAAGATCTTCCATTAATACATTTATACTATTTGAAGTTGATTTATCAATCTGTCAGATAATTTTATAGTGCTCAATGCTTCCCCAAAGAGAGGAACACATATTAGCCCCAAAGCAGTGATTTTCACAGAAGTGAATGTGAACAGAGAAATGGAGAATAGTAAAAACCTAGAAAAAGTGGCCCAAAACACCAAGAGCTATACAATAGAAAGCATGTCCATTATATCTAAGAGATTTTCACATGTCATTTGTTACCCTGCTTTTGTTTTTTGTTCTTTAATTTACTCTACCCATGAACACACTCATGATATGACGCTTACTTGGTTCTATGAGAGATTTTAGGATTATGAGAGAATGCTGAAACATAATCCCTGTCATGGAAATTTCTTCTCAAAAAAAGGATTAAAAACACACAAACTGATAAAAAATGTTATGACCAGGGTAGAAGTTTTGATAAAACTAGTATGTGACCTAGCTAGTGTGATGTAGGTACTGAGAAAAGGGGGGTCAATTTTTTTTAAGTAGTAACAGTCAAGATCATCAGAAAAATAAAATGTATTTGATGTTGTAAGTTATAAAGAAGTTCTTAGATAAAGGACTAAGCAGAAATTATTTTGATCAGCAAGGTGAAATTAAGTGGAAATCTTTTAATAAGAAATGTAACAGCAAAATTTGAAATTTAATTAAGCCTCTAGCATGAAAATCTTGCTAAGAATTTCAAAATTTTTTGAATCAGAAATATTTTTCAAATACTGCCTCACTTCAAAACTACTATATGATCCCCCTCCTACCCCCCAAGGTTATCATAAATAATGAGATGATTTATTGATAAGGTTATGAGCCATCAAGGACCATGTTTTCTCTTGAACTTAAAATGATGGTGGTCACAATCTGCTCACTTGTCCCTGAAGCTTTATTCTGACCATTTTTCATTCATTTTAAAGCTGAATCTTTCTAGCTAAAGATTTTTGGTAAATCACTTTCATAATTTCAGATCTCATGTGCACTCCGATTACATTTGAATAAGGGAATTATTGCTTAGAAACAATAAAATGGATATGACGTAGAGCACACTTTGAAATTGGAAACATCCTAATGTGAATGTATTGATTATTATTTTTTAATCATTGTATTGGGAGTTCATCCAACTCTCATCACAATCCATGCGAACATCCTCTGGATGTCAAGAACCTTTGTACTTCTGTTGCCCTCATCATTCTCAAAATATTTGCTTTCTATTTAAGTTATTGACATCAGCCCTTCATTTCCTCCCTTCCTCCCTACTCCCTCATCAACCCTTGATAATTTATAAATTATTACTTTGTAATATCTTACACTGTCCAATGTCTCCCTTCACCCACTTTCCTGTTGTCTGTACCGCAGAGAAGAGGTTATATTAGATTCTTAGAATCAGTGCCCCCCCCTTCTATCCCACCTTAGCTCCACCCTCCTGGTATCAGTACACTCAATACTGCTCCTGAAGGAATCATCTGTCCTGGATTCCCTATGCTTCCAGTTCCTATCTGTATCAGTGCACATCCTCTGGTCTAGCTGGATTTGTCAAAGTCAGGATCAAGATAATGGAGAGGAGGAAGCATTGAAGAACTAGAGAAAAGTTGCATGATTCATCATTGCTACACTGCTCCTTAACTGGTTCATCTCTCTGATTCTTACTTTTTCATTTCAGTCTTCCAACTTTCACATGCACATGAGGCAATTGAAAATATCCTGGCTTGGGTCAGGTGCATCTTAATTCTCAAAGTAACATCCTGATTTTCAACACTTTTAAAAAGATACTCTTTCATGGAAGGTCCTTTTCTTTCCTTTCTTTTTAATATTTTATTGAAGGTGCTTACATCTCTTATCCCAATCCATGCATCCATTCAGTGTGTCAAGCACCTTTTCTGGTAAGTCTGGCTTTGATTAGAGATTGATCTTATGCCAGCAATGATATATCTAATAAGACAATGGAAATGCAATCTAGTGTATTTCTGATGTATTTTCTCCCAGAGAATATTGGAAAATTCAAAAATATCTGAAAATCTAATGAAGGAGAAGCACATTTCTATATAAAAATTTAATGTAACTATTTTATATTGGAAACTCTTAGTGAATCAATTGTATAGGGATTGGGGGAAATACTTTTGAATCACTTCCCCCAAACTCAGGATACCATCATTTATAGAGTCTTCTCTCAGACATACAAGCAATTAGGCCTCTCTCTGACCTTTGATCACTCAGCCACTTGTGCCTCTTCCTTGCTAGGGCAAGGTGACTGAGTTTTGGGGCTGCCAGTAAATATCCAAAGGCCAATCCTCTTTGTCATAAGGTTCAGGATCAAGCTATTCTGTGTTAGCTTCACTGGTTGGTAAAATTGTTCTGGGTGTTATATACTATCCAATCTGTTCTGACTCAGTCATCCTATAGACAATAGAATGAAGCACTACTGACTCCTGCACCAACATCATAATTGTTCTTATTTTTGAGCCCATTCTTGCAACCACTGTGTCAATTCAACTCATCAATGATTCCCTCTTTTTCCCTTCCCTTCCACAGTACCAAGTGTGGTAGTGACATAATCTGATATCAATTTGAGAGGATCATGAGTGAAGGGGTAGGGTCTAGTCTGTCAATCAGACCATAATTGATGAGGCTGCTGTGTGGTCATGGCCTTCTCCTGAGAATTCTGGGAAAGTCTATATTCCTGCTTGGAGGTAAGAGACACTTTTCTCTCTGATCTCTCCGCTGGAGACATTCTACATATAAGACACATAGTATGACAATGATAGACTCCATGCCCTGGGAGCTGGAGAAGTCCTGTTGACCTACGCTGACGCAGCCCTGGGTGGTGGAGAAGCCAGTGGAGTTCCCCGCCAGCACTGAGATGCTTACATCTCTACAGGATCCAAAGACTTTCTACCCACTGGCCTGTGATTGTCCCACTTTGAGTCCTTCCATGTGTTTCATAAATCTAAAGATGACATTATAGACTGGTTTCAGACATATGGGCTAATAATAGACTTATGCACTTGATCTGTAGACGGCTGAGATGTTTTCTCCATCAGCACTGTAATTAATATGCATAGATTCTTCCTTGGTCTTCCTTATTGGATGTCTGATTTTCACATGCATGTTGAAAATAGCATGGCTTAATCTAGCTTTCTGAAGCTTTAAATAAACCATAGTTACCAAAAGTGTCGTTTGATCTCTTGACTGCTGTTTCCATGAACAATGATTGCAAATCCAAGTAAGACAATGCCCTTGACCATATCAAACTTTTCTCCATTTATCATGAATTATCTATTGATCCTCGTGAGGAGTTTAGTTTTCTTTAGCTTGAGTGGAAATCCAAACTTTACTGAAAACTACAATCCTCGGTTCTCATCAGCACTTACTTCAAGTCCTCCTCACTTTCAGCAAGAAAGTTTGGGTCACCTGCATATCACAGGTCATTAAAAGACCTCCTCTAACCCTAATGCCACATTGTTACTGACCTTTTGCTTTCTTCATGTATGATATTCTTGATATCAACTGACAGTTTATCAAGCTGTTTGTCATTAGTGTTCAATGCATCAACTCTGTTCTTGAGATGTGATCATCCTTCAGGAGGCATATTCTCAAGGTGCTTATTTTGGCCCTTGTGCATTTCTTTTGATTTACTTCTATTTCAACCTTAGTCACAGCTGAGCAATCGATGGTCCATTCCTGTTCTGTCCCTGGCCTCATTTTAACCATCTCCTGCTCAGATCCATCATTTAAAATGTTGTTTGGTAGGAATCACAAAATTAAGGCCTTGAGAAAAAGAAGAAGAACAAAGAGAGAAATGAAAATAAAATCACTGCTATCAAGTAGATGCTGCTTCATAGCACCCCTCTAGGCTCGAGTAGAACAATCCCTGTGAGTTTATGTAACTATAGATCTCCAGAGCTGTGCAACATCCTCTCCTTCTCCCACTTAGCACCAGGTTTCCAACAGCTGACCTTGCAGTTACCAGTCCAGTGTTCTCCCACAACATCACCAGCTAGATGAGTCATAATTTACTGGGGTGCATTAGCTCACAAAAACAAAGTAAAATGAAATGTCAAGAACTAGTTGAATAGTATCTTGCATAAAACAGACATTATTAATTATCACCAAGAGAATAATTCCTAGAATAAGAAACCATGCATGGTAAAGTCAGAGAGCTTCAAAAAGAAGACCCTTTAAAAGCTTGAAGAGAAACAAATGGCCATCTAGCAGAGAAGCAACAAAATCTACATAGACGAAGAACACCAGCCTGTGAGGTGTCAATGGGATCAGGTTGCTGGCATCAAAGACCTACGACAAAAAATCATATCATTGTGAAGGAGGGGAAATGCAGAATGGAGACCCAAAGTCTGCTTGTAGGTAATTGGATATTCCCTCACAGAAGGGAGGAGACAAGCAAGTCAGAGTGCAGTATAGCACCATTGAAACATACAACTTTCCTCTCTTTTCTTAATGCTTTTCATCCATTATCCTGACCTCAATTCTACCCTACAAATCTGGCGAGACCAGAGCATGTACATGGGTACATATAAGAGCTGGAAACATAGGGAGTCCAGGACAGATCAAACCCTCATGACCAATATTGAAAGTAGGAGACCAGGAGGATAATGGGAATGTGGGGTGGGGTAGGAAACCAATCTTAATTATCTAAATATAACCCCCTCCCAGGGTGATAGACAACAGAAAAGTGGGTAGAGGGAGACATTGGGAAGTGTAAGACATGAAAAAAGTAATAACATAAATTATCAAGGGTTCGTGAAGGAGGAAGTGTGTGGGAAGGAGGGGGGAAGATGAGCTAATACCAAAGGCTCAAGTAGAAAGAACATGTTTTGAAAATGATGAGTGCAAAAATTATACATATGTGCTTGATAAAATGGATGAGTGGATGGATGGATGGATGGATGGATTGTATAAGTTCCCAATAAGGTATTTTTATTTAAAAAAGAGGAAGACCCTCAAAGAGATGGATGGACATAAGAGCTGCAAAAACAAGATCAAACATAACAACATTTATGAGACTGGTTAAGTGCATGATCGGATAGTTTTTGATTTTGTTGGATATACATTGGTTATGCAGAGGAACTACCTTGGCAGCGCAAAATGACACATAGCAATGGCAATGCTGTCCATATTGTGAGTTGCACATCTCCTCAGCAAGTTTGATACCCCTTGTCTATATCAATAGCAAACTCCACAGGGATGGGCAGAGACAAAGAGAGGAGAAGACTGATTAAAAGCAAATTCCTTTGTATAAAAGACTTGCCAAACCAAAAATAAGAAGCTCATTGACAGGAGAATATTCTGGCTTACAGGACAGGGTAGAAATGTGTGTTTGCCTGGGTAGAATTGAGAAACAAATTTATAAGCACACCTTGTAATGCAAGAGAGAGTTTTATATAAAAGGCAATTGCACATTAAGAAAACCTCTTAACCCAGTCCAGATCAAGTCCAAAAGTCCTATATTAGACCACATGTTCAACAGCAATCTACAAAGTCCTTCAGACTCATGAAACACGTGCAATAATGCTAAATGTGGGATGATCACAAGCCAGTGGGTAGAAAGTTTTTATACACAGTGGTGTTGTAAGCATCCCAGTGATGGCAAGATGCTCCACCTGGCTTCTCTACATCCAGGTTTCTTGCTGCATCAGGTTAAGTTTATGTGGTTTCTCCTCAGGGATGTCTCGCAGGGAGTCAATCTTGTCTGTTGAGTCTATCAGGCATTGAGTGTTGTCAGTAGAAAGTCTTCAAGGAAGTGAACTGGGAGAGATGGTTTTTCTGTCTCCATGAAGGAATTACCACATTCCCCATATTTCTCAGGAGAAAGTCATGCCCACAAAGAGGTTTCATTTGTTATCGCCAGTTTGACAGGTTAGACTCCACCCCTACACCGTTAATCCTCTAATAGACACCAATTTAGGTGTCCCACAGTGTTTTAAAGACTATTTATTTATAGAAGAATTCCACAACCTTTTACCACCTAGCAGTCGGTAAATTTAAACTTTATTTTTGCAATTGAGGACTAAAACACTATACCACAATTGCTCAATTAAGGCTTATCAGTTGATCTGAAAATGTTGTAGTACAGGTGAAGGGTTAAAGACAGATATAAGAGAGAGAGAGAGATATTTTGTGTGTGCATATCAAGAGAAGTTCTGTCTTGAGGAAACCAGGAAGAGGCCTATATTGATGAGAAAAGCAAAACAGAGAGGTATCTGAAAATTAAGACATTGTACAATAAAGACATGACGGATATAGTCTTCATATTCAGAGTCTTATAAACATTGCCAGTTTGGATTAGAGGGTGGATGTTAGTTGTATCCTGTTTCTTTTTTTCTTTTTTTTTTTTTTTTTTGCCATCACTGCTCTCCAGCAGTGGGAGTAGGAGGCCCAGCCCCACTGCTGGAGTTGAACCTCTGTCCTGTGCACAACCACTACACTACCGGGGTTCAGCCCTCCTGTTTCTTCCAAATGGTCCAGATGCCAAGTTGTAGCCTATTATTTTCCTAATAAATTACATAAACTTGAGTGTAGTTTGTGAGATATTAATGTATCTTACAAAACCCAACATAGAGAGGATAAGAGAGCTGAGAAGAGTGGCTAATGTCAAATCAGAGGTGACATTAAGAGATGACATCAGAGATGGGAAATTGGGAATCCAGGACAAAAACATCTCTAATTCATGATGAACTGAAAATCTTAATATGTCTCTTCTACCCAAGTCTCTGTAACTCCCACCAAATGATTGAGTAGGACTATGCAAATAGGGCATGTGAAACACTCATAAAGCGGATTGATCAGTTTTCATTATCACTTTCATGGCCATAAGGTTGAGCCATTTTTGAAGCAGCCACAGCAGCAGCAAGAGAAAGAGGAAAACTCAAGGACACTGAAAGATCTCTATAAGAAATGGTGGAAATTGCTCAGACCAGATGCACCAGAGATGGTGACACGTGGATTATGGGACAAAGTAAGAGGAACAGTGCAGAGACCATGAGACTGTGAGTCAAAGGCTAAGGGAACATGTGGCCGAGAAGCCAAGGACTAGAGAGTGACTTTGTTGCTGGATGAGGGGAGGTACTGCTGTGGACTAATAGCTGTATTCTTGCTCCTTACTTTGCTGATTTGTGGTAACATACTAACTTTCCCAATACACCCCACAGCTGTGATGCTCACCTCAAAATTGTCAGCATCATCTGTAAGTTCGGTGTATTTATTGCAATGCATTACTGAACCTTGTATAGAAGTAGAGTATCATGGGAGGAACAGATATTGTCAAAATTAGTAAAAAAAAAAAAAAAAAAAAGGATGGAACATGCAGGCATGTCTGACTCCTGTCTCTTAGCAATAGGGAAGCCAGAGGCTGCATATTGTGTATGCTATGAAATTAGATATAGGTAGATTGATGATATATAGATAGATAGATAAATGCATAAAATTTTCATGATCATAAACTGAAAGACACAGTAGATCTTTGTGGTTGCCCTAAGTCAAATTATAGAATAGATTGATTATGTAGAGTATATCTTTTCTGAATGTATAAATATTTAATGTAATTTACAAATCTTGGTAATTTATATGAGTTGTATGCTATTATTACCCCTCTGTAGGAATCTGTGAATATTATACACTTTAAAAATTTTAATTACAAAAGAGCTGAAAAATGCTAAAATTTCATGCATTATGACAGGCATGTCAGTTTGTTAATTGTCAGTAAGAGAGGTAAAATAAATGTTATAAATCTGAATGAATTACTTAACAGATATTTACACAAGTATTAAAAAAATGATTTCCTTAAATGTGCAATATTTTAGAATTGTACTATAATGAAAATTGCTCAGAATGCTAATCCATTTCTGTTTTAACTTTCAGTGTTTTATATGTAAAAATTGTGATACAATTTGACAGATTTTTTTTTCAGGAATGCCATTTTGCTTTTAAAAACATTGTTTAATTTATCTGAAAAAGCTTCTTGCTCATAAATAGCATAAGAATTTTCATGGAGTGATCATTGTATGGAATTAGAGAAAATACAAAAAAGCTCAGTGAAAAGCATCTGCATGTCTGGTGAGTAAATATCTGAAATTTTACTAACTGAGAAACTCTGAGATTTCTATTAACTTACTTTAACGCAGCACAATTATTTAAGTGAGAAAAAGTCTGAAATTCTGCCTAAGTGTATCTCTCAGATGGTGGTAAATAACTGCAATTATATTGGATGATTATATATTTTTGGTAGTAAGTTTGATTATTTACAGAGATTTCCCCCATTATTTTAATTCAGTAATTCACATAACTATAGTTATTGCTCAAAGCAAGTAATATTTGAAAGTATATACACAGCACAATAACTTTTAACTGAAATGAAAATCTCTTTGTGAATAGTATGTGCATTGCGATATTACCAACTTTTGAAAATGCTACCGGCATCTATTAAATAGAGTTGACACTTTTCTAGATACAAATGTATACGTCTTTATTGTTTTGTTTTTATTTTACTCTACATTCTCAGGGGGTTATCAGAACTACTTTGGTTACTTCTGTAAATATCACTCAGTCAGTGGAATTATTTATAGAAATTTTACATTACACAAAGGACAATACAAATGAGCAGAAAAAGTGGAAAAATAATAGTAGTACTTGATAATATGTTCCAAATTTTTATGGGCAATATCTGTTATTTCAAAGATACTGAAAATGGCCTTTTCATGAATATGAATAGCATTTTTACTGTTTTCCTGGCTAGTAATTTTGTGTTTTCAATGATAAAAATTTAATTGCTGATGCAATTCTGTCAAACTGAATTTTTAAAAAAATGTTGAAGACTTAGGCTAGAAATAAGATAGAAGTTACCAGCCTACAAATAAGTGTTATTTTTGCTTGCCATCAGCTACAATTTTATAGCTACAGGTTTTAGTTAAATAATGATTCCTGGGTCTGTTATAGGTCAATTTGTGAAATTTATAGTCAGTTTTTATTAATATAACCATATAGATTTAGTATTCCTACTAATACAACCATATTACAAATGAACCTAGAGATCATGTGTGTGTAAGTACGGATACACTAGAGAACCAAATGCATAGACATGCATATAGATATAAGAACAAGTTTATATACAAGAGGAATGGTACACTGAGGAAATATCTCAATCCAGACCAGTTCAAGGTCATTATTCTGATATCAGCCCATATATCTGATACCAGTCTATAAAGTCTCCTTTCAACTTACGAAGCATGTGCGATGACACCAGGACAATCACAGGCCAGTGGGTGCAGAGTCTTGTGTATCAGGGGTAGAAGCATCTCAGCGCTGGCAGGGGTCTCTCTGTGGCTTCTACAGCCCCAGAGGTCTGCTTCCATCAGGCTTCTTCTCCAGCTCCTCCAGTCTCCAGAAATGAGGATCGATCAGCATGCTGTTCTATCATCTTGTCAATAGCTCTTTCCCAGGAATTCAGTCTAGTCTCTCTCCTCCAATTCGGAAAGTATTGCGAACTTTCCCAGAATTTTCAGGAGAAAGCCATGCCCACACAGAGGTCTCATTGGCTATCTCCAGGTTGACAGACTAGACTCCACCCCTACAATCCCAATCATGAAATTGACATCAAGTACATGACCACCACATTGTGATAATATTTTACAAGGCTGAATATTTAATTGCCAAGTCTTTCAACAACTTAATTGTTACTGCATGTGTCAATGAAAACTCTTTCCCAGTCTTAGAATCTTCAGATCTAAGGCACTGAGATTCTGGCATTCTCTCCAACAGTGATTCACTGCTCTCCATGAGGGTTACAGTATCTGACAATGTTTTTATGTCAGTCACAAGATTTTTCATTGGCTTATTCCTCTGGAAGTTATGGCATTAGTATTTCAAGTGCCAGCAGAATTGGTCAAAGTTTACAGGACTCAGCAGATTTTCTAGACAAAGAACAGGAAATGAAGAAGGGCTCAGCTCTCCACTTCAGAGGAAAAACCCTCAGAAAAATCTTTTCAATAACTTTGAAGCACTGTCTGATATTGAAGTCTAAGTAAAGGAAACAACATTGTCAGAGATACTGCCTGAGGATGTCTACCTTGGGTCCAAGAGCAGTAGTTGATTTCTTGGAAGGCTTTCAACCTTGGTGACATGGATTATTTAAAGGGTGTGGGATTGGAGCTTTGGGAATTTTCATTTGCTATTGGGTCACCAGTCAAGGTAAAGAGAAACAGCTGCAAAAATCTTCTAATGATCAGAGTGTGCAATGTCAGAAATGTGAATCTAGGAAAGTGGAAGTGGTCAAAAATGAAATGAAATACATGAAGAGCAATATCTTAAGCGTTAGTGAGCTGAAGTAGACTGGTGTTGGCCGTTTTGAATCAGAAAATCATGATTTCCTATATCTGGAAAAATACAATCAGCAGAAGTGGGGTGGCGTTTATTGTCAGAAAGTACCTTGACAAATTCACGATAAAGTAAAATGTTATTTTGACCAGATTATATTTATCCTTTTTCCAGGAAATCCAATCAGTAAAATTATTATTCAAATTCATTCACCACCAAGAGCAGGTGATGAAGAAATTGAAAAATTCTACCAACAATTTGTCTAACATTGATCTAAACATGCAATCAAGATGCATTGATAGCTATTGGTGATTGCAAGGCAAAGAATTCAAAGATGAAGGAACAGAAATTGGAAAATATAGACTTAGTGATAGAAATGAAACTGGATATGACATGATAGGATCTTGTAAAACCAATGAATTATTCATAACACAAAACTATTTCCTTTTTTACTTATTTTCTTGGGGGCATCACTGCCCTCTGGTGGGGGGAGTAGGAGGCCCAGCCTTTGCTCCTGTGGAGCCACTGCTGGAATTCAACCTTCATCCCAATGGGCTGCAGTCCTGCACACAACCACTACGCCCCCGGGGCTCAGCAACACATAGCTATTTCAACAACAAAAAATGTGACTATACACATGGGGTTCACCTGATGGAACACACAAATTAAATTGGCTTCTTTTCTGGGAAGACATAATGGAGAGACTCAATATCAGCAGTTAAAACCACTCGTGGCCAACTATGGGAACAACTAGGTCATACATATATTCAGGATAAAGCTGAAGAAATCAAACTAGGTCCACAAAAGTCATAGGAACTTTAGTCTATTCCATCTGAAATTTGTGAACATCTCCAGAACAGATGTGTCGCTTTGAACACTCGTGAAAGAAAACCTGTCAGTTCTGGAAGGTCATTAAGACTTTAATATACAAAGAAAGAAAAGGTCAATAAAAAGGTAGGAAAGAAAGAAAAGATTCAAGAGGATGATAGAGGAGACTATGAGACTCGTTCTTAATCAGAGAGTAGCTAAAAGAAACAGGAGGGAAATTAATTCAAGGAGCTGAGTAGAAAATTTCAAAGGGCAGCTAGAGAAGACAAAGGTTAATATTCTTGCTAAATGTGTACAAACCTCTGATTAGAAACCCAAAAGGGAAGGGCATCCTTAGCATGCTTGAAGCTGAAAGAATTAAAGAATAAGTTCAATTTAGCTATATGATTTTCTGCTTTCCCGTATAGGAAACCCAGCATTGATGAACCTGTAGGGAGAGCAAGAAGAATAAAGGATTCTGGGGAATATATTGATGTGAGCTGGGGGCAGCATGGTAAAAGAGAGATGATGTCAAGGAGAAGGAAATGAATGTTTTGAAATGGATTGCGATAACAGTTGTGCAATAGTGCTTACTGTGATAGAACTATTTGGAACACTATGGTATCTGTGTTAGCTTCTGATAAAATGGTTTTAAAAGGAAGATATTTGAGGATCAAGTTGCAATCTTGAAAGACTCTATAGGCAATATATTGAATGTCGCAGAAATAATGACAAGAAAATGGAAGGAATACACAACTACTGCACCAAAACGAACTAGTCTATTGTCCACCATCTCCGGAGGCAGTATAAGGATTAGAACAATCAGTGCTGAATGAAGAAGTTCAGAATGCACTGAATGAATTTGCCCAAAGCGAGACTCCAGAAATTGATGGAATATCCATTAGTATGTTTCAGCAAGCTGTAAGCATTTATTCATCTATGCCAGAAAATTTGGAAAACAACTACTTGGCCAATTGTCTGGAAGAGATTCAGAATTGTGTCCATCCCAAAGAAAAGTGATCCGCAGAATGCCAAAATTATAGAAAGATTTTATTGATATAGCACTCAAATACCATTTTGCTGATGACCATCCAGCAATTGTTGAATTAGTACTTTCCAGGGTGGAAGTTCCGGGTGGACACAGAAGAGAAGATATCAAAGCTGATGTCAGTTGGATCTTGACCTCTAACAGAGAACACCAGAAAGATATGCTAAAGACATTTGTGTGTGGGGGCCATCATAAACTCTAAATAACTTTAAGAATGAGAACTCCAGAACACTTCATTTGCTGATGAGAAATGTGTGCTTGGATCAAGAGGCAGTAGTACAAACAGAACAGGGGCAACTGCATTGGTTTTACATCACAAAAGTGTTGGTCAAGATTGTTTTCTGTCACCTCTAAGCTGAGCAAATCATCAGAGAAGCTGGAATGTGAAGACAAATGTGGCACCAAGATTGGAATAAGGCTTTTTAGCCTTCTGAAAGATGCAGCTAATACATCCTTGTTTGCTTCTTGCTGATCATGTGAGACACATTTCCTGAACCCATGCGTCTTCATTAGAGAGCTCTGGCTTTCTCTCACAGAGCATCTGGTGGGATCAGACTGTGTGACTTGTACTTGGTAGCCCAATGCATAGCAGATACTCCACTAGGGATCCTAGAGGTATTAAAGACCTACGTATAAACATTAGTAGCATATGAGTTATTAGCGCAAAACTGGCACCAAACACAAGGGACCTAATATAAAGCACAAATGCACTACTAAGCATAATGAAAACTGTCCACATTGTAGAAGACAGAATAAAGGACCTTCTAAAAGGACAGCATTTACACATACCAAAATAGCCACTTAGAGGAGGAAAAAGAGAATCCAAAGAGTGGGAAAATATTTGAAATATTTAAAAATAAAATAGCAGATATAGGACTAATTTTAAAATCTACTGAAAACTACAAGACCTAATCTAACAAAAACATGTAGAAGACATGAATAGACAATCTACTAATTATAATGTTCATGCAGCCAAAAATCATGTGAAGAAATGTTCATCAAAATTAGTTACTAATGAAAGACAAGTGCAAACGTGAGGCGGCTGTGAATAGATTAAAACAGGTATATTGTGGATGGAATGATAGAAGTTTATGGTAACAATGGAAGACAAATGTGAACACAAATATCAGTGATCATGAAATCTCTACTCTGAGTGCATACTCTAAAGATATTAAGAACAAATTATACACCTATCTTTGCAGGAATGGATGAGCAAACTCCATATACATATGCACAATGGACTATTATGCATGCCAAAAAACAATGGTGATATTGTCAAACAGCTCATAGTATGGACAAAATTGGAAGACATTATGCTCAAAAATTGAGGCAATCTCATAAAGATAAAAATTCACAATACCGGCTGAGCCCCGGTGGCATAGTGGTTGAGTGTGGGACTGTGGCCCATTGGCTTAGTGGTTCAAATCCAGCAGCAGATCTCTGGGAGCTAGCCTGGGTAGCTCCCAAGATGATCAGAGGGCAGTGATGCCCCCTCAAAAAAATCACAATACCATTAAGGATTTGAATTTTTTTAAGTTCTTTCACTTTGAGATATGCTGGGCATGTGTTTCTTTTGAGGGTTTTTAAGATTTTTGCACATTTCAGTACAATATTTTACTTTGTCTTTTAGCATTTTCCTTTGAAATATTTTGTTCAGCTTTTTGAATGTATTATTTCTTCCACTGACCTTCCATGTGGCTACAATAAAGCATAAAAATCCCAGACAAGCCCCCCCCCACCCCCATAAGCTGTAAGCTAGGAGGGGCAACCCCATAAGCTGTAAGCTAGGAGTATTCCAGCAGGGTGAGTGGGGAGACAGTCAGTTATAAAGTTTGGTGCAAACACCCCATTTTCTCTTCCCAAGGATGCAGTCAATTTGATTTCTGGAAAAAGATATGTGTGTTTTGTGATGAAAAAGTAACTTATCTTGTAAAATTATCTTGTGTTATCTCCAGCTTTGTTTTTATCACCAAGGCCATAATCCCCAACTTCTGTTCTTTCATTTTTGTCACCAACTTTTGAATTCCAAAGACCAATAATTTTCAATGCATCTTAACAGCATGTTTGATCAGTTTCAGACTGGAAACTGGTATACTTCTTCCATCTTCCTCATTAGCATTAGTTACTGCTGCTTATATTCTGATCATAGTTATATCAAGTGGATATTCTTAGATACAGAATGATACTTTATCATATACAATTTTGTACTTCAAGATAGATACTACAATTCTTTTATGATTATGACCATGAATGCAAAGGCATTCCTCTTGAATCTGTCATATAGAAAACTATATGATGCCCTGGTTCAGAATCATCAATATCAGTCCATTACAGCTCACTAATGTCCAGGATATTGGAATTTATGCATTTAATTTCATTTTTGACAACTCTCAATTTCCTAGGTTCATATTTTGTATATTCCAAGTTCTAATTATTAATAGAAGGTTTCGAGTGTTTCTCCTCATTTGGAGTAGTACCCCATCTGAATGTTTTAATACTGCCAACTTTACTCCATTCTTACATTATGTTTGAGTGTACTTTGAAAAGGCTGCTCTTCCTCAGTGATATTTTGAGTGCCTTCTGAGACTAAGGGTCTCATCTTTTGCCACTGCATATTACAATGCTCAGCTGCTGTTCCTGAAGTTTTCTGTAGTTTTTGATGCTATCCATAAGGTTTGCCATTATTAATTCATTTGAAGTGGAAAGTCTACTCCTTCATAATCTGTTCTCAGTCTATAAGAGCTGCCAGCACCTGTTCAGTTTGGGTGCTATTTTAAAACATCAGTTTTATATCTTCAAGCATCATGCCAGCTAACACAATCCTACAAAGGGACAAAAAAGTAGTATACCAAAAATACACAAAGACAAAATAGCCTATGAAAACATGCTCTAAATAAAGTTATTTGAGAGTTTGCTAATTTTCTTGGAGGCTCTTACCACTCTTATCACAACCATACATATATTAATTGTGCCAAACACATCTTTACATATGCTGTTATATTTTTCAAAATATGTTCTTTCTACTTAAGCCCTTAAGTTGAAGTATCAACTCCTCATTTTTTTCTCCCTGAGAATTAAAAAAACAGAACAATAAAATACATCTATTAGACTAGCTAGAAAACTAGCTACAAAGCACTGACAACACTGCATGCTGTTGAAGATGTGACTTAAGAGGAATCCTTATTTATTTCAGTTATTCCAACCTTGTCCATCAATTTCTAATTGGGATATTATAGAATAAGTTAGAATTTTTACATAGCACTTCTGAGACTACAGATCTTTTTTTCAAACAGTTTTCTCAGTATAATACATATTTTGTATAGTTCAACAATTCATTTCCATCAATAACTTATATAATTATCACCACTATCAATTCTAGATAAGGTATAGCTCTTTGTAGAAAAAGGCTGCCTTACATTTCTTCCTTTGAGCAACTGATGAGTTTAAAATACTGGCATTCTGATTAGCAGTCCAATGCTTAACCTACACCATCAGGGCTTCAGGTTTGCTATCGTGAATGCAAAATTATATAAATACATTGGAAGATAGTTTGTCAATTTGTTACAAAGTTAAACACAATTGAACCAGAGAGTACACCCCTAGATAGTCAAAAAGCAATATGCATATATATATATATTATTTATTTATTATGTTAAAGACAAAAATAAGAGAAAATACAGCATTTACTGAAAGATATTGATGGCTACCATTTACTATTGGGGGAAAAAAGAATTGTAACTCAGAACATAGAAAGCGAAATTCAACAAACTGAACCAATTAGTGATATAAATATATTTGGAAAAATACATTGAAGTCAAGGATTTATTTTATTTTGTTCCACAACACCAGTCTAAGCTATCATCAAGAAACCAAACAGTGTGCTTTATTTGGTAGTTCTGCAAAAGACCTTTACGAACACAAAACTCATTGACATTAATTCAATTGCAGTGTCCCTCTAGGACAAGGTAGAACTGCCCCCTGTGAATTTCTGTGATGTTAATGCTTTGTGGGCATAGAAAGCCTAATCTTTTCCTACTGATCTGCTTATGGTTTTGAACTGCTGGCCTTGCGTCTAGCAGCAAAGTACATAACCCACTTTCCAAGTAAGGCCCCTTAATGACTTTACTTCTAACATGTCATCATGAAGGCCGGTTTCCAGAGTAGGATATCATATTCTGAAAAGTAGAGGGTCAGGTGAAAAGTGAAAATTATCAATCAGATGGCCTGATACAAGGACTACAATGGTGGGCTCAAGCCTAAACACAACCGTGAAGATAGAGTCAAAAGGCCATGTAGTGTTGCTGTGAATCAAAACTAATTTCATAGCAACTAACAACAGCATTAGAGGGAAAGTTCTGAGATGTACTGTAACCTCTGGGATCCTGGAAGCATTATGCAAAGCTTAGTTAAACAGACAGCACATTTTAAAATTCAGTACGTAATCATAATTCAGTACACAGTCATAGCAGGCTACTCTGAGAAGACAAAAAATAGCTAAATAATTGCCTGGAACTAGTGAGCTGTGAGGGGGAGGTGGATGAGGTATTGTTGCCATGTGTCTTTAAGCCAGGTCCATCTCATGGCTACTCTCTGTACACCAGTAGGAGACAACGTCAAGTCCTGTTCGATCCTCACACGTAATCCGAGGCCCGAGCCCATTGTGTAGCCTCTGTGTCAGTCCATCTGGTTGATGACTGAGCTTGATGTCCTTCTCCAGGGACTGGCCTCTCCTGATAACATGCCCCAACCAAAGTCTCCCCTCTAAGAAATGTTTTGGCTATACTGCCTCCAAGGCAGATATTAGTGGTCCCAGGTCATTTCTACATACTTTGCCAGCTCCACAATCGAAACTCATTGATTCTTTTTCAGGCTTCCTTATTCAAAGCCTAACATTCACATTCAGTTTTCATTTGAAAATACCATGGCTTTGGGCAGAAGGACATAATTCCGCAAAGTAACATCCCTGCCCTTCAATACTTTAAAGAAGGCTTGTGTACATATTTATCAAGTGCAGCTTGTCTTTTGACCTCAACTACTATATCCATGAGCGTTGATTGTGGATCTAAGCTTGAAAAAATTTGGTAAAAATCCTTCCATTCCCTATGTATCCTGATGTTACCTATTAGTCCACTTGTTTTTGCTCTTCTTTTTTATTGAGCAGTAATCCACTCAGTTCAATTGAATGGATTATCCTGAAGGAGAATAAATATAATCCTATCACTGATAGCTTTGTACTTCATGGTGGGTCTAGCAAAATCCTTCCTGATGAAGAATGCTTCACTATTCCTCTTAGTTGTATTATTTTCAGAACAGTAAATTATAAGACTTGTCTGATGCAAAATGGCCAATACCAGTGCATCACAGCTCATTTGTGTCTAGCATCTCTATGTGTTCCATTTCATTTTTGTCAACTTCCTCTTTTCCGAGATTCATACTTCGCACACTCCAAGTTTGGATCATTAGCAACTGAGTTGTGCCCCATCAGCAAATGAAGATCCCAAATGCTCCCACTCCCACAGTCTGTAACTGGCTCATGTCACCATAGCTGGCTCCACTTAGAAGTCAGCTCCTCTTCGGTGATAATTCTAGTGCCCTCTGACCTGAGGGGATCATACTCAAGCATGATCTCTGACAATGTTCTACTGTCTTTGTTAAATCTTTCAGTGTCTGGCAATGCTTAGAAGACGTGCATAAGGTTTACAAAGGCTTCTTCCTTTGAATTGGGGAGTCATGTCTTTCTTTGTTCTCTGTTGTTGGTCTGGAAGTTCTGCTTTTATCGTTTTGAGTGACCCTGTCACCATTGGAAATACAAGTGACATAGATTCTAGCATCACAGCAACTCATAAGCCACCCATGTATGACAAATTGAGAGACGGGGTTCTCTGTTTCTCTTCTATTAACTTATGAATTCAGGGGTATGAAAAGATTAGAAACATATGCATACACTATTGTTTTCTTTTGTGTGTGCAATAAATCTTTCTCTCTTGCTGTTTTTCTAATGTTCTCTTTCTCTAAAGTGTTTTGACATGCTTACTTAGGACAAAAAAGAACGCTTTTTTTCCTTTTTTTTTGTAACTTGACAGTTAAAATATCACAATGCAAGTTCACTTTTACCCTTAAAATATCAAGGACGTTAGCCTAGATACACCAAGATCACTATCTTCTTTCTAAAGAGATAGTAGTTTAATGACAGTTTTCCATTATCTTTTGTGAAATATTTCTATTTAGGATTGTGATTCCTTGAGGTAATTCTAGTGTTTTTAGAAATGATTCTATTATTAATTTAAATTTGATGATTTTGATATTCTAAAAATTATTTATTGCAATGTCTATCTATCAATTCAAACTGTTTTTGAAATAACACCTTATATTTATACATGGCCTCTTCTTAGGGATTATTTATGTGATTAATAGTATATGCATACCACTTATTGCTATTAGCCAATATTTCACATTTATGACAATAGTAAAAAAATTAGGAAGCAAATACTTTGTACATTAGCAGCTTGTGCTTTGCAGTTACAAATGCTAAGGGATGCATGGAGAGAATACAAGGTTTTGTGCAGAATGGACTGGATCATTATCTCATCAGTTGTTTGGCAGTTATGTAATGATATTTAGTAAATTATATAATCATTATATTTTAAATTATTCAATAATGTAGCCATCTTTCAATCTGCAATTTAGTTGTGCCCTATGTTATCAGCACACTGATTTTCACACTAACTCTGCCCTTTACTACCTCATAATGCTGTTCAGGGAGTTCTGAATAAATTCTTTCTCTCTCAGCAATACTTTGGATTTAATGAATAAGATATGCAAGCGATGTTTGCATAAAATATGTTGCTAAAAATAATAGTGACAAGCAATGGTAGAGAAATAATAGTGATAAATTAAAATGCTCTTAAAGTTCTCCAGGTGGTGTCAACTGCAGGACACAGAGGAGGCTTTCTACCACAAGGAGATACAGGAAGCTTGCAGAAACCCCAAGGGGAGTGGTGCCCTATCCTGTTGCATGGAGTTGGCATTGACTGGATAGCAATGAGCAGTAGCTTAAAAAAAATTCACTGTATAAGTTACATGGATTCTTTTATAGTAGTTAGTTCTATGGTAATTATGTTTATAATTTTACTTGAACTCGATAGAAGAAAAACATAAAATGAGAATAAATAACTGCTCTATTATAAATAAAAGCATGAAAACTAGATAATTAAAATATTGACTTAATTAGGAGATTGTTGTCAAAATATTCAAGTAACAAAACTTCAATATATTAATTAAAACTTTTGCATAGTAGTGACTCTCTTGATAAAAAAAATTAAGAAAATAATCAAGTGTTTATTTTAGTCACATGAAGAGTAATATTTGATACTTAAATTTTAAAAAATCATTAATCAAAAGTGACCATAAGAATTTTCTTTGTGATGACAGGGAACGAGGGTGCCCATAATGGGGAAAATGTTGTTTACTTTCATTAATATTTTTTTTGTTTAGATCATAATTTTTTAAAAATTTACCTAATGAAAACTTTCTACCATTTATTCAATGCTCTCTTTTCTATCTGGAATCCATATTTATAGCTATTAAACCATCTGAAAAGGTCTTCTACTCAGCAATTTGTTCATATGGCTAATATTGTTTTCATTTATATAGTGTGCTTTATCTACTGTGTATCTAATAAACTTATTCAAATTCTTGCTGCATTCAATGTGAAAATCACTTTGTTATTTAATTTGACAATCCTGCTCTACATATGAAATTGATTTTTCCCAAGATTCATTACATGAGTCATACGGCTTTCTCTATTGACGCAACTGCCCTCGTTAATTTCCAACTGCAACAGTATATGACCTTAAATAATCTCCTTTCTCTTTTCACATATTTACTCTGTTTGCTATTATTCTAATCTATAAGTTAGCATCATTTTACCTCAAAATCATTCATAACTTTAATCCTTCCTATAAAAACTGACATGTTTTCCACTTGCCTTTTATTTTGGATCTTGAAAGCATTTTGTATGTTTTGTAAAAACGTGTATGTATTATTTATTTTTTAATTTTCCTTTCATTTTAAATAATGTTATGTTTTGGTCTTCACATTGAACTGTCATATTACTTAAAAATTGCTCCTATTTGATTGAACAGTACACAAGTCAGAATGCTTAACACCTTCATCCACTATATGAGTAGGTGATTTCTTCTTTTTTTCTTTGTCTGAAGCTCCCCTGTTGGTGAATAAGACTATTTAGCTCATCTGCTAATCAAATGAGTTAGAGGTTTGTTCAACTCATAGGCCCCTTGGAAAAAATACCTGGCAATCAACTTCTGAAAAAGTCAGTCACTTTAAACCTTATGATGAATAGATATTTTACATATGGTATCTAAACGTGAGTTGTAATGGTGAATGCCAAGTCTTATTTACTTATGTATCTTTCATAAGGAGGCTGCTTTCCAATCGTCACCTGAGAACTCTCTACACGGTCGCTGCCGGTGGTGTGGAGATTTTCTCAAATACTCATGGCAACTACTGCTGGAGCCCCGAAGCAGTTCTGCAGAGAGAAGAGACAGTCACTCTTGGCAGAGCACCCACAGGCTGACCCCTGTAGGCTGCAGGTGTTTTGTCGTATGAGTACTTCTAAATCTGTTGGATCATGCACCAAAAGTAAACTTATTTCCTTGGAACTTGATATAATAGTTTCTTCTCCTTTGTGTGACAAATCTTTTTCAAGGAAGTTTCCACCACATACTTATTGGAAGTGTGATGACACTGCTGTTAGATTTGTAATTTTACCAGCATAGGACTCATAGAGGCAGGAAGGAATCAACTCTCCACCTACTAAAGAGATTAACCTGACAAATGCCTTTTGTTAACTTTGAGTGGTGTGACCAGCACTCAATGTAAATTGAGAAGTTTAAGGTTTGAGCTCACCCAGAAGGACTTCAGAAAAGGGGCTTGGTAATCTGCTTCGTAATTTAGTCAATCATATAGAACAAAGTTGTCCTATGTAACTCATGAGGTGCATATGCCAGAATCTGCTATACAGTGAGTGTCTTTATTATTGCCACTAGTTATACTTTTCAAACATATGTCTTTATTAAAATGACATCAATAATTGCATTGCAAAATCAAAATTATTGTTAAATATTTATAAGATAGGTCTTATAGCAAGTATACATAGGTACATGCTTTCACATCTGAGAGCAATATAATATTTATCTCCAGAATTTAGTTTTCATTTCAGGGAAAATTGCTTTCATGAAATGTAAACAGGTTGTCAGAGATAAATCTGATAACATTTAATGTGCTAATGTGCACTGAATATCTCCACATTGTGCTTGTTTCATACAAAAAAGGAACTTATCCTTTTATTTGCAACTCATCTCCTGGAATATGTGCTATAAAAGTATCATAATTAATAAGCAAAAAATACTTCCCATGGAGAAAACATTGACCTTGCAATCATGTTCACCAATTTACCCATTAAAAGAGAAACTCAAAGCTAATGCATTAATAAAATAACAAATTATCTTCTTCTTTGTATTCATTGTTCTTTGTGCAATTATCTTTTCATTGTGGCAAAGATGTACACAACAAAACATCCTTCAATTCAATAACGTCTACATGTATAATTTAGTGTGACTGATTATATTGTCCATGTTCTTTAACCATTATTGGTATCCTTTACCAAATTATTCTACCACCTGTAACATACAAGTGAAACTCAATGCCTCCTAAACAAAAACTCTTCCTCTTTCACTCATGGTAAACATAGGTCAAATTTGATTTTTCTTCCTTTCTTTCTTCCTTCCTTCCTTTCTCTCCTTTTTGCTCGAGTACTTGTATTGATTTAATATTCACATACCATTAACTATCATAGTTAAATCACATGTAAAAAGAGTTGTATATACATCACCACAATCAATTCTAATGTTCCCTCCCCACTCCCACATCCATTGCTTGCCTCCCAACTCCACTCATGCACCCCAATCCACACCCAATCCTGTTCACAATAAACCATTGCATCAGCTATTTTTTAGCACCTCCACCTCATGTGAGATTGTCCCTGCTCATTTCCTGATCATAGCCACAAACAAAGTATAAGTGTGTGCTCGTAAATATAGAACCCCTCTCTCTCTCCTAGTCATTATTTGGTTTCCCAGTAAAGTTCTCCTCTCATTATTGTGAAGGAACTGTTGATTTTCCTCTGTCTTGCCTCAATGTCATAGCATGAAATAGATGGCCTCCTCCTCCCCACCCCCCTTGAATGAGCCATCCCAACTAATGTGAGGTCTTGTCTCTTATTGTGGTTCTTATGAAAGGCACATAATGGGGCCATGATTGGTTCATGGCCAGTAGGCAGATATTCTATCTCTTGGTTTAGGACTTGGTCTCTAAGTTTTCTTTAATTTGCGTCTCTCCTAATAGTGGATTCATAAAATATTTGTCCTTTTGTGTTTCATTAACTTCACTCAGAAAAGTGACTGCCTACCCTTTCTCTGTTATGATGTTTCATGCTCTCATCATTGTGTTTTTTAGGACTGTGTAGTAGTCTATTGTGTGTATGCAACATATCTGATTTATCTGTTCTTCCACTGTTGACCACTGGGTTGCTTTCAGTTTTTATAGTATAAGTGATGCTGCTATATACATGAGAGAGCATAAATCCATTCATGTTTCTTCTATTTATTTGGGCTATATGCTTAATAATGTTATTACTGAAACAGCACATGAGGTTGCAATTCCCAGGTGTGTGAGGTATCACCTTATCATTTTCCATAGTATTTGTATGTATCTATAAGTCTATCAACACTATATGCACGTTCTAATCTCTCTATATTTTCTCCAGCGTTGGTTGTTTTCTGTTTGTTTTTTAATTGGATAGCATTGTGAGTGTAAAGAGGTATCACACTGTTGTTTAAATTTGCCTCTCCCTGATGTCTCATGCTTGTGAACTTTTTTTTATTATGCTTGTTAGCTGGATGTATTTCTTTTTTTTAACTGTCTGCTCATGTATTTTGCCCCTTCTTAAATGTGTTGTTTTTTATTTTGTTACTATCCAATTAATAGTTACTGTTATCGATTCTTCTAATTTATTTATGAGAAAAGGATTCAACAGGAATTTTACAGAGCTGTAAAGTAAATCATGTTCTTGTATATATTCTTTATGCTGATGATCCCCAAACTATTGCCTTCCAAGGGTCATATTTTGAAAAATATAATTTAACTACTTCTAAAAACCATGAATTAAACTACTTTAAGACATACATGCTTACTCTATATTGAGAACCCTGAAAATAACCAACACTGGACTGTCAATTTGTTGTATTTCAGTGGATTTCTCTGTGTTGATATCCCTGGTATGTGAAGGGCCAGCAGGGCCACAGGATTAACAAGTTTTTGATGAGTTTCAAAACTAAGACACTGGAGAAGTGATAGGCTGTTCACTACTGAGGGATTACCTACCAAAAGCCTTATGAACAGTAAGGGGATATCATCAAATGTAAATGCTGCAAAAAAAAGGAGAAAGAAACACAAATGAAGATAAGAGATACAGTGGAAAATAAGGTAGATGACTGGGACATGCTGAAATTATATCACTTACGCACATAAAAGACTTCATCAGGAGAACTGAAAAGTTTACTCTTGATTGGGAAAATATTTTTATCAATGACACATTGGACAAGGATCTAATTATCAATATACACAGAACTCTACAACAGCTCAGAGAAAAAGAGGAAGACTTTCCACTGATGGATTGATGCGGTAGCTGCAATAATGGCTCAATCATCAGAACAATTTTAAGATGGTGGTGCTTTGATAACCTGTGCACAGGGTAGCTATAGGTCAGAACCAACTCGAGGGTACCTATCAAAGACAAAGCACATGGAAAAATAGCTCATCATACTTGCTTCTAAGGAGCATTCTGGCTGTGATTCTACCAAGACAAATTTGTTCTTCTGGCATTCCATGGCACTTTCAATATATTCAACATTACCATAAGGCAAATTCATGAATTCTTCTATTATATGCACATTATGTCAATGAAAAGAATGTGGCTAGAATCAGGCCCTTCCGGTCCTCACGCTGACATCACTGTCTTTAACACTTTATATCAACGTGGACAGCAGATTTGCACAATATCAAACTTGCTTTGATTATTTGGCTGCTGCTTTCATAAACATCGATGATGTATCAAATGAAATGAAGTCGTTGATAACTAGAATATTTTAACCAGCTATCATGAAGTTGCCTATTAGTCCAGTTGCATCAAGTTTTATTGCATACTAAAAGCTATAATCTTTCATCTTCATTAGTAAGTGCTTTAAAATACCTTGGTTTTCATCAAATATGGTTAAAGCATATACATATCACAAGTTGTTAATGAATCTTCTTTACTTTCTTGATCCCACATTCTTCTTCACATTGCTTAACTTTTCAAAATATTTGCTCAGAATGCACTTTGAATAGGCCTGGTAAAAGAACACATCCCTGATGTACACAATTCTTCATGTATCTGGCTTGCATGAACAACTGGTTTCTGATCTATGTACAGGTTCCACATGAGCACAGATAAATATTCTCTAATTGTAAGAATTTATAATATCAGTCAAAGTCTGTTATATTCCAATGAAATGAAAATGAAACTCCTCGTCATCGAGTCCATTCTGATTCATGGCAACTCAATAGAAAAGGCTGGAATTGCCTCGGTGTGTTTGTAGACTCTAATTGTTTATGAGAATAGAGAATCTCATCTTTCTCCAACCGAGCAGCTGGTGGTTTCAAACTGCTCACCTTGCAGTGTGCAGCTCAAGAACAACCATTACCACAACAATAGGGCTCCTCAGCCCCTGTCAAATCTGGCCTGACTGTCTAGTATCTTCCTCTTAGTGGACTGTTGCAACTGCTTTTAAGTGTTTTAGGCAAAACTGCACTTGCATGTGATAATGATATGATTGTAAAACTCCTGAATTATGTTCATAACATCTATTAAAAATAGGGACAGAAAGGGATCTCTTCCAGGAGGTTGGGCAGGCTGCTGCCTTATATATTTCAGGGCAGAAAAAATACTAACTGTTTTCAGCATTGTAAACCTTATTTTTGTTAGAGCCTTTAGTGCAATTTGAACGTATCCCTTCTGCACCTTTGTTTCAATACACTGCCTAATGTAGTAGTTAAATCTACCTTTTCTTGGTTGTTGATGGTACAGTGGCTCTCTGGATACTTTCTATATTCTTGTAAGACTTCATGCATTTTTTCCTATTTAATCCTTATATATTGCAGCTCAAGGTATTTAAATTATTCCCAATAGTTTTATTGGGAAACAATTCACATATTATTCACATATCATAATTCAATCACATCAAGAAGAGTTGTACAAATTGTAGTCAGTTCTATAACATTTTCTTCATTCTTCATTTTTCTGTTCTCATTTCCCTTCAACATCCCCTGCCACATTCCAAGGACACATTAATCCAGTTACTGACTCTAAATGTCTCTCCTAGATTTCATGTTCAGAAATATATTTAAAAAGAAAGCAAACAAACAAAACCTAAGAAGATAGCAAAGTTAAGCAGATAAAAGTTCAATAAAAGATGAAGCAGAAAGTATTAAAAGATAGTACAAATAAAAATGGCCAAAGGAGATAAAATTATAATGTGTTAAATTTTATCCAAACAGAATATGCATCAATCCACTTTCCAATGTATTCTGCATGTTAGAAAGGTGATCCATATCCTCTGTTCATGATAAATGGGAATTCATAAGGGGCTGAATTTATGCTTCCCCTTCACTTTTATTTTCTTTTAAAAAAGCTACAAGTTTAAAAATGTGCCAAAAGGGAAAAATCAAATGATCATCACATTTTATCGTAACCACATCTGCATAATTTTCTTTCCAGTGCTCTCTGTCTGATAGCAAGGCTACTCACATCCCTCTACTATGATCTCAGGAAATTAACCAGATATTAGTCCTTCATGTGTGGTCTTTGCAAATGGATTTTGGACTTCCACTGTCGTCCATACCTTTCTGCAAGCCAGATGTTCAATATTTAAACTCTGTTACCATTCCTTTCTTTAGATTTGAATTATATTCTTTATAACCTTTGGATCACACAGCATAGTGTGCCTGACTTACATGAATGTTTGTTTAAAAAAAAAAAAAAACTACGTTGTAAGTCTCCCAGCACTAATAATTCTGATCGTGAGACACGGCACAGCTTATTGACCACACTTAACGATAGCATCCATATCTTCAGGGTTAGATCATAAGAACTAGTTATTCTTAGACTTTGGCTACAGATGAGTGCAAGTCCAAAATACATTCATGTATCTGTGGCCTATATATGTCTCTCGTTCACTTTGGAGGCATCCTTGTCATTTTATGTTAGAGATCATTGTCGATAACCGCCCCTCCCCCACCTCTTGGGGCATTGCTTCCATTGCCATCGAGGTAGAGCTGTCCCTGTGAGTGTCTGGGCCCACAAGTCTTCGCAGGAATGAAAAGTGAACTTCTCCTGTAGATCCGGCTAGTGGTTTTGTACTGTTGACTTTATGGCTATTAGCCCAATCCATAACTCCTTTGCATTGGCAGTGCCATCAGTTTATACAATGGCATAGAATTTGAAACACTGTTGAAAATGGAAATTATATGAACATAAGCCAGTTAAGAATTGCAATACATACATTTTTTACTTTAAAGAGTCTTTCTCCTTGAGATATGCGGAGCTTTTTTTTTTTTTCATTTGTTCTCCTCACTCTAGATCTTTGCACACTTTAATACTTTACTTTGTCTCGAATGGTGCCTTTTGGAATTTTCTTTCCATGTCTTTTATTGCATTATTTACTCCATTTGCTTTAGCTACTCGATAGGAGGGGGGGTGTTTCAGAGTTTCTTCTCACATCAACTTTGATATTTTCTTTCTTTCTTGTCTTTGTAGTGATATTCTGCTTTCTTCATGTATGGTATTCTTGAAGTCGTCTAATCTTCAGCCATTAGTGTTCAGAATGTTAAATCACTTCTTAAGATTGTTTCTAAATTCAAATGTTCAAATTCCTGTGTTCAAATATTAGAACATGAGAAATACTTTTGACCTCTTTAAAATGTTGGAAAACACAAGTCACATTATTTTTAATCTTCTCATATGCATATGAGAGTCAGATATTGAATAAGCAGGCCAAGGCACAATCAATGTGTCTGAAATAGTCATGCTGGTGAAAAATACTTATAAAACCATAGATTGCCAGAAGGACTCATCAACATATCTTAAAAGAAGTAGAGCTAGAATTCTCCTAAAGAGGCAAGGATAGTGCGACATCATCTTATTTACTATGGGCATCTTGTCAGGAGGACATTGTGCTTGCTAAAGTAGAGGGCAGTGCAGCAGGACTTCAGGGGGATGAACTGACACAGCAGGGGCAATAGTGGGAGGATAGTGCAGGACCAGGCATGCTTGGTCCTCTTGGGCATAGGGTTGCTATGGGTTGGAAATGAACAACAGGTTAAATATCTTATTCTCTCAAGGTAAGTCAATATTTTCACAGAATTTGGTGAGGAAAAAATAAATTTAAAGTAGTCAACTGTACTCATTTTTAAGTTTGGACAGAATTTTAACAATATTGAGAATTTTTTTCAGAATTATACATCTATTTTCATGTTAAAAATACCTAAGAATCTACATATAATCTCCCTCCTGGGATACAGACAACAGGGAAGCATGCGAAGGGGTACATCTGACAGTGTAAGATATGATTAAGTAATGTTTCATAAATTATCAAGGGTTCTTGAGGGAGAAGAGAGGGAGGAGGGGGTTGAAAATGAGAAGTTGACACCAAGGAATTAGGTAGAAAGCAAATGTTTTGAGGATGAGAGCAAAAAATTACAAACATGCTTGGCATACAATGAATGTATGTATGGATTGTGATGAGTTGTATGAACCCCCAATTACATGATTTAAAAAGTACACTTAAGTAAGTGGTACCTATTTGAGTCTGATGACTCAAATCGAATCATTTTGTCTTAATTTTTTCTTATAATTACATATGATTTACTGGTTGTCTACAAAACATTAAAAAGTCTTTTTCAGGTTGAACCCCGGTGGCATAGTGGTTGTGCACGGGACTGCGGCCCACTGGGATGGAGGTTCGATTCCAGATCCACGGAGCAAAAGCTGGGCCTCCTGCTCCCACTCCCTGAGGGCAGTGATGCCCAAAAACAAACAAACAAAAAAGTCTTTCTCAGCTACATTAAAATTAATATTAATTTTTACTTTAAAACAAAAGGTAACACTATTTGCACATGAATTAACTACCCTGATATATGAAATTATTTATTTATCAAATATCAAAGTAGAAATAATTGGATTTTTGACACACATTTCTGTGTTTTAAGTTTTTCCACATTATATTCTGTATTCTTTATTTCTAGGAAATATTGTTGCATAGCTTAATAATTTTGAACCTGGTCTTTAAAATAAATAGTTAACAATTCTAACCAACAATTATGCATGCATAATTCACAGTTAGGTAAAAACTCAGTATCTTAAGCAGCAGGCACAATTCTATTGAATTGATTCTGGCTCTGAAATCCCATTGGACAGACGGCCACTGCCCCTTGGGTGTCTGTGATCTTAAACTTCATGAGAATCATCTGCTTCCCCTTTCTTCCAAGAAGCATCTGCTGAATTAAAGCTGCTTTGTGTGCAAAGCACACATGTCACTATCATTTTATCAAGAGATAGTTGTTAATTAGAATTTCTAAAAATTATACAGGCTCATAATTTTCATAAGAATATATATCTGTCTATATCTTTATACATTTACCTTTCTACTATTTGTATCACTGTTATGTGAAAGACTAATATGCTATTTGTTAGAAATCATCAATGGGCGCTGGCAGGTGTAAATAAGCATATAGTCATAAATATGATTTCACATATGCATCACTAAATTATTCCAAAATTGATCATTTATTTTACCAGAGAAACAAGTCTTGGGAAATTTAAGAAGATCATATATTTATCTCAACATCTGAGATACATTGAATTATCATTAAAACCGAATTATACTGTTTGAATGTGTGGTATTAAAACTACACAAACTAATAATTAGACATTGCAGTATATATTTTTATTTATTGGTGCAATCTGACACAGTTTAAGACTATTTCCCTACATGTTGCAGTTCAGTCACGAATATACAGATTTCATTGAAGACATAGTACTACTTCATCTGCCTTCAGAAATCTTTAATATTATCAATATAGCATCACTGTATAGTGTCAAATAAAACAATGATGAGTGAACATTATTTCAGATATTCTCAAAGATTATTGTGATATTTTCACATTTTTTTCTTTGACAATGCAGGCGCTGGTAAGTAAATTTTCATAAAATTGAAAAAAACTTATTGAGAATTTCCAATATTATAATTACCCATCTGATGTTAATATACCAAGTTTTAATGAGTAAAATGGTTTCTTGCCTTTTAAAGACTTTTTATCATAATATGATCATTTCTACTGTTGACTATTTTTTATATTGCATCTCTACCTGGTTTGAAAAATCTACCCAGTTAGTTACAGAATGATTCCAATCAATGTCCTGATATATTTCCTCCTGTTTTTGAATGTTTCATTTTATATCTAAAACAATATTTTTTCAATAGATATGTACAATATGTGCACTACTAAAATGCTCCTCAAATTATATAATCTGTTTCTCTTTCTAGAATGCTCTCTTCTTTTTCCTTTTTTGTTCTCTTCATCTATTTCTTCTGCCAATGCAATTTTGATAGTAACATGTGGTTTTACAATATAATACCACATATTTCACAACTATCTTTTGCACAGTTATTTTACTAATTCTCCATTTCTAAAGGATTTAGCAAGACAAATTCTATGCACTTTTAAGAAACTGATTAGAATTTTGTTTTCTATCTCCTTAATTTTCCATAAAAGAGTCTTAGTGGCTTAGTGGATTATTTTAGGCTTCTAACTGTAAGGTCAGGAGTTGTAAACCTCCAGTCATTCCATCTGTAAGAGAAAGATGAGTCCACTGAGTGATTTCTGATGCATAGTGACATGTTCTCATAGTGATTCTATACAGATTTTGCTAGACTTTTTAAATCTTAATGGGATCAACTGGTAGATTTGAACTGCTGATTCTTTGTGTAGCAGTCCAACTTTTAATCGTATATGGCCAGCAAGGCTTCTTTAATATACTACAGGGTAAGTAGATCATTTGTAATACTCATTGGAAATGATAGTAAACAAACTATTATCTTTATTTCACTTGTTGTTGTTAGGTGTCATGTATCCCTGCCAACTGATAGTAACCCTATGTTTGTTTGTTTTGGCATCACTGCTCTCTGATGGTGGGAGGAGGAGACCCAGCCTTTGCTCTTGTGTAGCCGCTGCTGGAATTGAACCTCCATCTCAGTGGGCCACAGTCCCTCACACAACCACTATGCCACTGGGGCTCAGTCCCGATAGTGACTCTATGTACAACAAAAACAAAACACCACCTGGCCCTTGAACATAGTCACAATTGTTCTCATAGCAGAGCCAATGGTTGCAGCCACTTTGTCAACACATCTTGTCGGGTGTTCTACTTTTTCTCTATTGCTACTTTTTACCAAGATTGTTGTCCTTTTACAGGGAATGATCTCTACTGACAACATGTGCAAAGTAACTGAAACAAAGTCATTCAGATATCAGCTATATATTGGATGAAAATGGAGAACTTTGGAAAGATATTTACTCATGTTTTACTGATTATGCAGAGGCATAATCAATGGATAACTTTGAGAATATTGGGGTGACAGAACAGTTGACTGCTCATGTGCAGTCTATACATGGATCAAAGGCAGTAGTTTGAGCAGAACAAGGATAATATGTGGTTTAAAATCAGAAAACATATGGGACAGGATTGTATTTTCTAATCACACTTATTTAACATCTATGCAGGACAAATAATCAAAGAAACTTGGATTGAGTGAAGAAGAATGTGTGGTCAACACTGGTGGAATACTTACTGACAAACTGCAGTAAGTTTGACATAATACTTACTGGCACAACTGTGCTTGCTGAAAGTCAGGAGGTCTGAAAGTACATGCTGATAAAGATCAAATATTCTAGCCTTCACTATTGTTTACAGCTCAATTTAAAGAAAACCAGATTTTTCACAAATGGTTCAAGAGATGTTAGCATGATAAATAAACAAAATATCTAAGTTCTTAAAGATTTCATGTTGCTTGGATATACCACTAATTCTATGGAACACACAGTAAAGAGAGCAAAGGATTTAGTACATTGAATAAATCTGCTATACAATATTTTTGAATTGTTGAAAAGCAAGTATATTACTTTGAAAATTAAGGTGTGCCTTATCTAAACCATGATATTTTCCATAGCCTAAGATAAGTATAAACATTGGACATTTAGCAAGGAAGATTGCAAAAAAATATCTACTTGCATTATGGTGCTATTGAAGAATATTTAAAGTATCATAGACTGCCCAAAGAACAAATAAATATGTCTTCAAAGAAGTACTGCTAGAATACAATCCCAACCCATATGTTTTCTGATTTTAAACCACATATTATCCTTGTTCTGTTCAAACTACTGCCTTTGATCCATGTATAGACTGCACATGAGCAGAGTAAACTGTCTGACACCCCAATATTCTCAAAGTTATCCATTGATTATGGCTCTGCATAATCAGTAAAACATGAGTAAATATATTTCCAAAGTACTCCATTTTCATCCAATATATAGCTGATATAAGAATGAGATCCCTTGTTCCACATCTTCTTCTAAATCAGCCCTGAATTTTTGGGAACTCCCTACTAGCATACTGTTGGAACCATTGTTAGATGATTTTCATTAAAATTTTACATGTATGTGACATCAGCAACATTTTTGTAGATTGAGTATAGTCTATAGGTTCATTTTTCTTTGGAATGAGAATCAATAGTGATCTCTTTCTATCAGCTGACCTAGTAGCTATCTTCCAAATTTTCTGGCACAGGCAAATGCCTCATTAGCTTGTGAAAACATTTCACTTTGCTTTCCATGAATTCCTTTGTCTTATTTGGGCTAATTATTTCATTCCAACTTGGACTTATTCTTTCAGTATCAATGGTTCTTGATCAATTGCTACTTCTTGAAATGATTGGATGTTGATTGGGTGGGGTGTTTTGTTGCTGATACAGTGAGTGGGTATTATTTTCATCTTCTTTTGAAGTTTCTACATCATTCAATATTTTGCTCATTCAACATTGCAAACTGAGTCTTGATTTTTTTCCCCTGAGTTCTTTAAGTGTAAAATATGTTAAACTTTCTAAACATATTCTTGGTTTTCTAAATCTAGTTGCTTGCACATTTCATTATAATAGTTTACTTCGTCTTCTTAAGCTGCCCTTTGAATTTTTCTGTTCAGAATTGACTTCTTAACTTCTGAAGCTACTTTATAATGATGACTAATCTTCAGAGTCTTCTCATACCCACTGTTATCTTTTCTTTCTTTCCTGTCTTTTTCTCTTTTTTTTTTTTTGACTTTTTTTGGGGGGGAGGTGCGCATCACTGCTCTCCAGTGGTGGGAGTAGGAGGCCCAGCCCCACTGCTGGAATTGAACCTCCGTCCCAGTGGGCCGCAGTCCCGCGCACAACCACTACGCCACCGGGGCTCAGCCCTCTTTCCTGTCTTTTTCAATGAATGTTTACGTTCCTCATTTATAATGTTCTTGATGTCATCTCACAGCTCATTTATGAGATGTTCTCTAACTTCAGATGTGCTATATTCAATGTATTTTGGCTCTGTTTGAATTGTTTTAATTTTCTTCAGCTTCAACCTCAATTAACATTTGAGTAACTGATGATCTACCAGCACCTGGCTACATGATACCTGCTAATATTGAGTTATATTTTTATTCCCAGTTTGACCCTGTGTATTATATTTGACTCTGAATATTAAAGCTAGAGAAATCTATGTGTACACTTTCATTCTACCTTGATGAGAAAAGTATTGTGGGTGAAAAAATTGTTACTCTTGCATAAGCCTATCAAGAGAATCCAGATTCATTTAATAACCTAGGCCATGTTTTCCAACTAATATCCCATCCTCTTCATTTCTAACTTTTGTATTCCAATCAACAAGGATTGTCAAAGCATTTTGATTGCATATTTGATCATACTTTTCACTTCAATTTTCTGTCATGCTATAAAAAGAGAAACAATGGAAACCACTAAGAAATAGGGAAGAACCAAAAATGAGGTATTTTGTTGTCTTATATGTCCAGGGAAAAGAGAATTCTAAGCCACATATGTGATAAATATCTTTAAAATGAAGATTTGAAGTTAGTGGCAATCGTGCTTATGTTAATTTCATGACGGAGATGTAGGGGTGGAATTTAGTCTGTTAAACTGGAGATAGCCATTGAGTAGCCAATGAGGGCTCTTTGTGAGCATAGCTTTCTCCAGAGTCTTGGGAAATCTCACGTTATTTCCCTGATAGAGATGAGAAGCTATCTCCCCAGTTTTGGTAGTTAGTCTCAGAGACAACGAACTACGGACAAGAAAAAATGGCAGCATCCGAGGAGCTGAAGGAGCCAGAGCAGAAGGCACACAGCCTTACCATGATGGAACCAGAACTCTAAAGCCAGAGGAGCTGCATGTAGACCCCTGCCAGCGCTGAATTGCTTCTACCACCAATGGATGCTCTTGATGGTCCCTGAGCCCTGGAAACGAGAAACCACGAGGGGATACCTGCCAGCGCCGGGATTCTGCACCCACTGGCCTATGACTTCCTGAGCCAGAGGGAGACTTTATAGACTGATATCGGGCATATGGGCTAATATCGGACTTACGATTTTGAACTGGACTGGCTTGGGATGCTTTCTCAATGTCTCATTCCTCTTGTATATAAACTTTTCCTTTATATCCATATGCATGTCTATGAGTTTGTTTCTCTAGTTTACCCAGACTAGCACAAAGTTCATTGAGATAATTAGAAGTGGCTAACAGGAAAAATGTGGAAGAATTGTTCTTAATGACAAGATGTCAGAATTTCTTAAAAATAAAATAACAATACACAAAACTACAGAATAACCTTCTAAGTCTGGAGAGAACAACCTTCACTTGGCCACAAAATGTGTTTTACAAACACAAATACATCACACATGCCCCTAAAATACTAGTTGTCAGCTGAGTTCATTTTACTACCAAGGATAATTTGGCGTTGTTTGAAAACATTTATTGTTAATACGTCGCCATGAGACTAAGGATGGTGAAAGAGGCTAACAGTTAACAGATAAGCCCAGAGAAGATGCTAAGTATCATGTAGTTCAAGAGATGTCCCACATATATCAAAAAATGATGAGGACAAAATACATTAACCCAACTGACCAATAAGTGGGAAATCACCAAAAAGTAATAGACGCAAAGGAAGACGCTGGAGAAAAAGAATTAAAGATAATGGAGGAAAGCACTGGTACTATTATATGCATAAATCTGCAATAAAAAGAAAGTTTTGAATGCATACAGAAATATTCTTATAATCTTAGCAGATGTGGAAGGAGTGTGGGACTCTGACCATAAATATGTGAAATTTAGACAACGGATAATCCTGCATGGTTTCTCATACTGAAAGTATATTTATGAACATATTAGTGCACATAGGAGGTAAAGTTATGAAAAAGTCTTAATTATAACCAAGGAGCGTAGTTTACAAAACAATGTTCAGTAGGGCTTAAGATGATCAGTAGACAGTAGGAGTTAAGAAAAATGAAATGAAAATTGCAAAATATGATGGAAATAGATTAAGGGATTTTACAGTGTAGGGCTTGCAACAATGAAAAATTTGATGTGTGGATTGTTTAATTTATATATATATATAAACATATACGTGTTTCCGTAAATTATTACTAAATTCACAGTATAGTGTTTTGAAAAGTTAAAAACGAATACTATTAACAAAAAACAATGAATTCTTCATAGAAAACTTTGTCATCAACATAAACCACAAATATACAAGGTGAAATACACAGAAATCTAAATTTAATATGGATTGGAAAAAGAAGATGTGGAAGCTGAAAAGGGACTGAATGTGTAACACACCAGAAATCATTTATAAGTAAGTTCAAGTTGAAGCTGAAGAAAGCTAAAACAATTCCATGAGACCCAAGATATAAACTTGAATATATCACACCTGAATTTGGAGAGCATCTCCAGAACAGATGTACTGCATTGAACATTGATGAATTGTGTGATGATATCAAGAACATCATATGTGAGGCTTTATATAGATAAGAGGCTTTACAAAGAGAAGAAAGAAAAGTTCACAGTGCATGTCAGACAAGACTCTGAAACTTGTTTTTTATCATAGAGTAGTGAAGGTGAATGGAAGCAATGATGAAGTCAAAGACCTTGACAGCTCCAGAAAAAAAGGGAAAACATTATAATGAAATGAGCAAAAACTTGGAGTTAGAACACCAAAATGGAAGAATGCATTCACCATATCTTCAGCTGAGATAACCATAGGAAAAATAAACAAACAAAAAAACCATCCAATTACAATATTAAAAATCTACATGCAAAATATTGAAATCTGTAGCAAGTATCAAAAGAAAACAGAAGGAAATCACAAAGTAACTGTACCAAAAAGACCTAATCAACAAACATTTCAACAGGTAGCATATGATCAAGAACAAATGGTACTGAAGTAAGAAGTCCAAGCTGCATTGAAGGCATGAGTCAAAAACATGACCCAGTAAATGATAGAGTTACCAATCAAAATGTTTCATCAAGATTATTTGGCATTCACTGACCAAGAAATTTGGAAGACAGAAACCTGGCCAATCAACTAAAATAGCCCAAAATAAAGGGGGAAATTGTTGAATGATAGCATGAATAACGGGCTGAGCCCCGGTGGCATAGTGGTTGAGTGGGGGGCTGCAGCCCATTGGCTTGGTGGTTCAAATCCAGCAGCAGCTCTCTGGAAGCAAGTCTGGGTAGCTCCCACGACCACCAGAGGGCAGTGATCCACCCCCCCCAATAATAGCATGAATATCTTATGCATCCAAGAGTTTGCTGAAGATTATTCAACAATAATTGCAGTAGTTCATTGGACGGCAGCTTCTAGAAATTCAGAAGAGAACATGGCACATGGAATATCATTGCTGATTTTAGATAGATTTGGATCAAAGAAGAGAATACCCAAAAGATGTCTATTTGTGTTTTATTGACTAAGCAAAGTGATTTGACTGTGCAGATTATAATAAGCCATGGGAATTTCAGAATACTTGATTGTGCTCAGGCACAATCTGTACAGAGACCAAGAGGCAATCATTCAAAAACAAAACAAAAAATTCCAAGGGAATTTCACATGGCTTAAAAACTGGAAAATTTTGGGTCAGAAATGTATCTTATTGCCATATGTATTAAATCTGTATGTTGACCCAATAATTAGAAAAGTTGTTTGGAGGCAGTCTTATTAACAACCTATAGAATGCAGATGACACAACCTTTCTTGCTTAAAGTGAGGAGGAATTGAGGCACTTGATGAAGTTCACAGATTACAGCTTTCAGTGTGGATTACATTTTATTGCAAAGAAAACCAAAGCCTCACAAGATGATCAATAGATAATATTCTGGAATACATATAAAAGATTTAATCATGAAGATTTCCTCTTGCTTAACTTTACAAGTAGAATTCATGGAAGCAGCAATCAAGAGATCGAATGTCACATTCCATTGGATTAATCTGCTTCACAAGACTTCTTAAAAGCATTGAAAAGCAAGGGTGTCACTTGAGGACTAAATTGCCTCTGACTCAAATCATGGTATTGCCAGTGATCTTATATTCATTTGAAAGTTGGATCTTGAATGAGAAAGACCAAACAAAGAGCATTGCACTCAAATTATAGTGCTGAGGAAGAATATTGAAGAACCATGGACTGACAGAAAACAAAAAAAGATCTGTCTTGGAATTAGTGCAGCCTCCTTAGAAGTAGGAGTGATGAGACTTCTTCAAACATAACACTGTATATGTTATCAGCAGAGACCATTTCTCAAAAAGATATCATACTTGGCAAAGTAAAAACAGCAGTGGAAGAGAGGGTGACTATAACTAGATTGATTTACACAGTGGCTGCCACCCTGGGTACAAGGATAGCAATTGTGAGTATGATGCATAACAGGCTGTGTTATGCTTTGTTTTACATTGTCTTCACCTTAGATTGGAAAGAACAGAACAGTAAAAACAGATGATGACTATTATAAAACACAAGAATCCTATGTGGACTGAGAAATCAGTCAGTCCAATTGCTAAGTTTGTATGAACTGGGCACATCTGAAAACACAGTGAAAAGTAAGGAAAAGCATCAACTTGAGAGATACAGTATCAACAGAGTTACACCTTAGGAATTAGTTTATATTTGTTCTTACTAAGGCCATGAACTCTATTTTGACACAATATAGAGCCACAAAATAGAGCGCAAGAAAACTCTGAACCACCATGTTCCATATTCACAGCAGTGAGAGGTCTGCTCATTGTTGCAGACCCTGTAAGACTACATCTACTTGAAGGTATTCATCATTCTCTCTACTGTGCTAGTCGGATGATCTTAGTTCAACTACACACTACTGGCTTGGGGTGAAATTAAACCAGTTAATCAAGTTGCAGCCTGATGACTCCTTGGTTGTATAAGAGTTTGAGACATTAGAAAATGTTGTCTCTATCTCTCTTCACCTTTCCTGCTTTTTGGCCACTCCAAGAGCTGCTGGAGCATCCTTGCTGGGTTTCAACTGACCTTGGATTCACATGGTTCTGCACTCTGTGCGAATTTCATGAATTTGCATAGTTGAATGTAGTTCCATGAGTCTGAAGAGGGACTTATGAACAATGAAAGGAATAATGAATTTGAGTTAGACTTGTCTGGGAAACTCTTTGAGATACATGTATTTCTTGATACAAAACTCTTTTGTGTGTGTTATGAGCTTTAAAATTTTAATGAAAAGTATTAAATAATACCTAAATCAAAGTAATAAACTTTTTTAAAAAGTCATTCCCATATTGCTTCTTTTCCTTTTATTAAACAGTATTTCTATTCATCATCTATATCTTAAGTTGTTTCATAATGAGTTATACTGACATAAACAAGGTATATCCCTTCCCTTTTCATACAGTTCAGTTGTTTAATCAGTGCTATAAACTCCTCTTCCCCCCATTCTCTCCCTCCACCCTTATGCATCGATTAATGTCAATGAATTTGTTTGTCCAGTCAACCCAACCTAACCCCCTGAATCTCTAACAAGTGTGATTTCCATGCCCGGGGTCTAATTCTTCTGGAAAGTATGCTGAGTGTACTTGAGATGAAGTGAACTAACATACTGACAACACTTTGTGTATTCAACATTATTTTCTAATACTATTTTACTCTTGGTGTCTTTTAGGTGTGCTTCAGCTTTTACATGCATATGAGACAATTAGATAGGCCATCACTTGGATTCTTTCACTTTGGAGTTCTAAATGAATTCTTTACTTTTTAACACCGTAAAACATTGTTTGAGCAGATTCATTTGCTTGATTGGTTCTTCTATCAGCTTGAATGTAGGTCAAGTAAAATAAAATCCTTAACAACTTCAATATGATCTCTCTATATTGTATAATTTTTATCATTATCATTAAGCATTTCAAATTCTCCAGCAAGAAAGGCTGTGCAGCTTTTTGTCTCAACTTGCTAATGAATGGAGGACCCTTCATTCATGATACATACTTTTCTTCAAACATTCACGCATTCTTTGCTTAGTTTAAAAATAGAATAAATATGGTGAAAACACATAGGCCTGCAAAGCATGCTTTCTGATATGCTACTGGGCAATATGATATTGTTTCACTCAAATGAGTGCTTCTTATTCTGTGTGCCCATTCTGCACGGGCGCAAACAAGACAGTAAAGTTTATATAAATTCAAGTGTCCTGTAATTAATATAATTATATAATTATTTAAATAAGTTAATAAAAAACTGCCAACTAGCTAATATTTGGGAAACGGATGAACAGCATTGTATTCACTGCACAAATGAAATGTTTTGTTGTCAGGTGCTCCCGAAGATATTGGGTGATGTTTACTTGCTCAGAATTCAAACTCTGAACAGGGAGGCCAGTTCTCTGCCGTATTCGATCCCCAGCAGTCCAAGGTTACTGCATCTGTTGAGGTCCAAACTGTTCCCTTTCTGGAAGATACTGGAGTGGAGCTTTCTGTTCTTTTTTTTTTATTTTATTGGGGGTTCTTACAGCTACTTACAGTAGCTTACAGCTACTACAACATTCATTTGTATCAAGCACATTTGCACACATGTTTCCACATACATTTCCCAACATTTTCCACTTGAGCCCTTGGTACAAGCTCCTCTTTAAAAAAAAAAAAAAACCTTCCCTTTCCCCTCCCCCTCCTTTTTTAAATGTGTCATTTTATTGGGGGGGCCCATACAACTCCAAACACAATCCCTAACAACATCAGTTGTGTGCAGGCCACTTTTACACACCCATTGCCATCATCACTCTCAAAACATTCTCGCTACCTACAGGCAACCATTATCAGCTCCCTATATTACCCTCCCTCACCCCCCTTCCCCTTGAACCCTTAATAATTTACAAATTATTTTTTCATCCTGTACACAGTACAATGTGTCCCAACACTCACTTCCCTGTTGTCCGTGCCCCAGAGAGGAGGCTACGTGTAGATCCCTGAAGTTGGTTCTCCCTTTCTGTTCCTCCATCCCTCCACCCTCCTGGTATTACCACTCCTATTACTAGTCTTGACGGATCATCTATCCTAAGTTTCCCATGTTTCCAACTTCACTGTACATCTCCTGGTCTAGCTGGATTTATGTGGCAGAATTGGGGTCATGATAGTGGGTGGGAGGTGGCATGGGAACTAGAGGAAGGTTGCATATTTCATAGCTCCTACCCTGTGTCTTAACTGGCTCATCTCCTACTTGTAACCCCTCTGCAAAAGGATGTCACCTCACCTATTGAAGGGCTTTGGGTCACCAATCTGTACTCCCTCTCATTAATAATAATAGAATTTTAGCTCATTGAAGCCTGACACCGGATCCCTTCACTACCTCATGATCACACAGGCTGGTGTGCTTCTTCTGTGTGGGCTTTATTGCTTCTGAGCTGAATGGCCGCTTGTTTACTCAAGCCTTTAAGTCTCCAGATGCTATATCTTTTGGTAGCTGGGCACCATCAGCTTTCTTCACCACACTTGCTTATGCACACATTTGTCCTCAGGGATCATATCAACAAAGTGAGCATGCAAAGTTGTGCTTTTGAGTTCTTGAAGCCTAATATCTCATCCCTTTGACACCTCATGATTCCACATGCTAGTGTGCTCCTTCCATGTGGGCTTTGTTGCTTCTGAGCTAGATGGCTGCTTGTGTACTTTCAAGCCTTTAAGTCCCCAGACGCTCCATCTTTTGATAGCCGGGCACTATCAGCTTCTTCACCACCTTTGCTTATACACCCATTTGTCTTCAGTAATCATGTTGGAAAGGTGAGTATCTTGGAATGCCAATTTAATAGAACAAAGTGTTCTTGAACCGAGAAGATACTTGAGTGGACGTCCAATGCCCATCCGTTGTCCTACTACTAACCCTATAAGTATACACAATAATCTCTTTCCCCATCCTCACATATAAATATATGCCCCTATGTACATACCTGTATTTGAACCTCTATAAATGTTCATTATCCCCCAGTTCCTTCCTCTATTTCCATTTGCTTCCCTCTTGTCACACTATCATGCTCGCTTTCCATTTGGGTTTCAGTATTTTTTCTCTGCTACATTAGTCTTAATAGATCTCTATTGGCCTTCTCTCACCCACCTTGTCCCTGCATTTGTATCAATTGTTATTCCCTTTTTCCTGGGCATGTCGATATCACCACCTTTCTCCCTCCTCCCCCTCTTCAATATCCCCTACTCTGGAGTCATCAGACTTGTCATTTTCACCTCCAACCTCTTTGTCCAGTCAATCTTGTCTAGATAGACCTGTAGAGGTAGCAATATGTACAAGAAAGGTCTCCTAAAATGGAGCAACTTAAGAAAATAAAACAATGATAACAACAGCAAGAAATCCCCTCAATGTGTAAGAGAATAATAAAAATAATAGCAATATAAGAACTGTATAAAGTTCAAGGTCTATAGTTGACCTCCTAGAGTGACCCCTAGTTGAGGCGGATGGGGTGCCAATACCATGTCCCCAAAGTATATCCTTGTCACTCCATCTGTGACTCTATGCTCTGTTGCACACTCTAAGTTCTTTGCATTGGTGTGGTTGTGTCCAACAGGGTATAATATTGACCCCACTTCTTCTTCCTGGCCCCAGTAGGCCTTGGGTCTGTTATGGTAGTTGTATTTCTTAATGGGGCTGGCC